>JAJPUD010008385.1:0-33740 GCA_023553655.1 Myrmecobius fasciatus
TATATATATATATATATATATATAATCATGCAATGAATGTTATGGATGTTATGGAACATTATTGTTCTGTAAGAAATGACCAGCAGGATAACTTCAGAGATGCCTGGAGAGACTTGCATGAACTGATGCAGAGTTAAATGAGCTGAACCAGGAGACCATTATGTATGGCAACAACAAGGTTATGCTATGATCAATTCTGGTGGATGTGACTCTTCAACAATGAGATGATTTAAACTGGTTCCAATTGTTCAGTGATGAAGAGAGCCATCTACATCCAGAAAAAGGATTATGGGAACTGAGTTGTGGGTCACAACATAGCATTTTTACTCTTTCTGTTGTTTGCTTGCATTTTTTTAATTATTTGCATTTTCTTTCTTTCTTTCTTTCTTTCTTTCTTTCTTTTTTTTACTGTTTTGATTTGATTTTTCCTGTGCGGTGTGATACTTTTATAAATATGTGTGTATATATTGGATTAAACATTTATTTCTTCCATGTTTAACATGTAATGGACTAAATACCAACTAGAGGAGGGCATGGGAGAAGGAGAGAAATTGGAACACAAGGTTTTGCAAGGGCTAATATTGAAGAATTGTCTATGCATGTTTTGAAAAATAAAAAGCTTTAATAAAAAATGAAGCATAATCATGCTTTTTAATCTTTTGAGTTTATTCTCAATGTTTTCTCTTGGATACTCTGTCGAGGCTCTATCTATATGAAGTAAACTTTCTTTTAGGTCTCTTATCAGTCTTTGGGTACAAGTGTAACATGAAAGTTGTCAATTTATTTTCTCTTATTCTTGCTATATAACTATGTGACAAACATATACTTTTATCATCTATCTATGCATGACCTCCTCCCATTTCTTCTATAATAATACATTATATCTTATTTATGCCCCCTTTTTACTTTTTTATTGCATTTGGTTATCTAAAGTCCATTTTTAATAGATTGTGCAATCCCAGTATTTGTGGAGATTAGTATTAGGAATAGAGATAGAGGATAATTGTAGGAATTTAGATATTGAAAAAAAATTTGGTTCAGGGAATAGTTTCTGGTAAATTCTGCTTACTTTCCCAAATTCAATTCAATTCACTTTTTCACTTCTCCAGTTCTATTTTTTGATCAACATCTAACACTAATTCTAACCACAAAAATAGAATACTTCAATAGATAGCTCAACCAACTACATATTAGAGACTACAAACTAGGTATCAATCATAATTACTTCCCATTTTATACAAATCACAAATTCTTTCCTTAATTCATCCCTCCACCAACCCTTCACAAAGCCCAAAAATTTCCCCTGTTTGATTATGTTGATGTATTTTAAATGCTGAAAATCTCATTTTAGAAGGCCAGAATTGTTCTGGGGTCTGAGACAATTAATAGAAAATTGAATCCTAAATTGAGAAATGTAAAAAACTTCTCTATTTATTTGGAATCTCTGTTCCATTTAGACACAGAATTTTAGAACTTGAAGGGACATCTACAACTATTTAGTTCAATTCATATACAAATGGAATTTTTACTATAATTTATCCAATGCAGGAAATCCAATATATTCCAAAAGGACATTCCTAAATGTTACAATATTCTTCCTGACTTCAAAAACTGCCTCATTCTCAGTGGAAAACACATTGGAAGCATTCATTTCCCCACTTTTTCTCATTTGATATTATTACAGGGTAACATCAAATAAAAATATGTTTATGGTAACATCTGGGAGCAAATCTGATATATTTCTGTTTCTGCTTCAATTTCTTTCTATCTTACTCTGTTTCTTTTAAAGCATTGGTGAACCAATAACAATAGGATTATGTGATGACCAAATGTGATGGACTTATTTTTTTTTTCAATTATTTAGTGATTCAAGGAAATTCCAAAATAGTTGTGATGGAAAGAATCATCTGCAAACAGAAAGAGAACTATGCAGACTGAATGTGAAACAAAGCATAGGGTTTTCACTTTTTGTTATTGTTTTTCTTTACTTAATGTTTTTTTTTTCTGTGTTTTTCCCTATTGACCTGATTTTCTTGCACAACATGGCAAAAATAGAAACTTATTTAAAAGAATTGCATATATTTAATTTATATCAGATTGCTTGCTATCTTCAGGAGGCAAGGAGGTAAGGAAAAGAGGGAGAAAAAATTTGGAACACAAAGTTTTACAAAATTAAATCTTGAAAACTATTTTACCCATATTTGGGAAAATAAAAAAAAAATAGAAAAAAAGAAAGATATTGCTGGTAATGATAGGCAGGCTATTTGATTTTAACTTGAAAGACAAACCATTTTATAAAAAGGCTGACTCACCAGTTATTGCATACTACTGAGATGTCAATGGCACTATTTCAAAATACTAACCAATATTGAGTGTCCCCAAATATCCCTTACTATTGATGTGTTTTTCCCCTGAGGCAATTGGGGTTAAGTGACTTGCCTAGGGTCATATATTTAGGACGTGTTAAGTGTCTGAGACCACATTTGAACTCAGGTCCTCCTGACTTCAGGGCTGGTGCTCTGTTCACAGCACTACCTAGCTGCCCCGATATTTTATTTTTGTTTGTTTGTTTTTTAATATGTGTATATTTATGTGTTTGTGTATGTTTATGTGAAGAATTAGAAGAAAATAATATTGGAGACTATGATTATGGATGAACAAGACACAGTACCTCTACTCCTGAGGCTGATCCTCAAGCTTTCTCATTTTAAAGCAGCCTCTACCATTTTAGGGGACTGGACACTATGTGCATATTCTCTCACTTTGCTCAGAGACACTTGATTTTCCCAGCTGCATAATAGCATTCTCATGGAGCAAGAATGTTGACACACAAGTTAACGGAAACATTTTGTTTTACATGAGAATTGCCCAAAGTAGAGGAATTGATTTTCTGGAATTGATGTGATGTCAGGATCCAGAACATTGACTTTTTTTAAAAAAAGAAAAAAAAACATGAATTCAATAAATTCAATGACAAACTGTTTTCTAAGGGGCATCTCCCCACTTTTTCTCAGATTCAGTTATCAATCCTCCACTCATAGTAGAAGTAGTTGCTCATTATCTTAATGCAAGGATTCTTGGAAATGGAACCAATCTTTGGCATACCTGATATTTGGTTAAAAGATTAAAATTAATCACATGTTCAATTCAACCAGTATGGATTTGCTGAAAGCAAAGCAGATACATAAATAGCTGTGAATACAGGAAAACAAACAAACAAAGAGAAAAAAAAAAGAATCCCTCCCCACAAGGAATTTTTTTTATCTGAAATATAACACAATTTGGACAAATAATTAAATGCTAAATAAATTGAAGAGGAATAAGTATTAAGTTGCAGATCTTCATGAAAAGAAATAAAGACCAAAACTGTTATTTCATCGCTACAGGAAATTTCCATATGCTACTGAAAGAAGTAATCACCTTTCCTGCAATTGAAATCTTAGGGAATTGGTTCCAGCACCAATTTAGGCTCATACAAACAGTTTGATGTGCCCATATCAAACTGATTGGTTACAGCGTGGGCTCTCTACCTGATATAGTTTGCTGCCTTTATTTTTTATTATTATCGAAAGTTATTAGAGACATGTCATTTATCTCTTTCAATTTAATGATGACCTTGATTCTTTTTGCTGCTAAAGGGAAAATATTTTCTACATTAGATAAAGCATTTTGTAAGGAATAAGCAATGACAATATGAATTCACTCAAATAGCAATACAAGTTCTCCTCTCAATGAGTTTATTGATTAATGACAACATATCAAAAAGGAGGGATATTGCATGGGGGAAAAGTGAAAGATTCAAGAGAGTCATATTTAGAAATGAGTAAGGAGGTTGCAGTGGAAACTTATCAACTAAATGGTGAGGTTGTAAGGGGTGGGGGTAACTATAAGATACTGATATCATACTTTTAATGTATCCATAAACATTTATTAAATGCTTACTGTGTGCCAAATGCTGTGCTAAGAGCTAGAGTTACAAAAGGAGGGAAAAGATTTTACCTGTCCCAAGGACTTTATAATCTAATGGGAAAAATGATATCCAGATATATAAAAAGAAGAGATAAACAGAAGAAAACAGAAAAACAATTAAAAGAGAGAAAACCTTGCAATAAAAAAGGTGCTGGTACATACTTCCTGTAAATGATAGAATTTTTGGTGGAGTTTAAACAAAACAAAACAAAACAAAACAAGGAGGCTTCAGTAGTCAGAGTAGAGCAAGGAAAATATTCCAGATATGAGGGAGAGTCAGAAAGCTTTCTTGGAGCCAAGATCTAGAATGTCTTTTTTGTGGAATAACCAAAAGGCCATCTCATACCTAAATGCATATTGGGGAATAAGCTAAAAGACCACTGAAAAGATAGGAGTTGGCAGGGCTTTGAATGTCAAGCAAAACATTTTGTATTTGCTCTTGGAGACAATTGGAAGCAACTGGGTTTATTGAATAATAAAATGACCTGTGTTTTAGGAAAGGCACTTTAGTGGTTGCAGGGAGGGTAAATTGAAGTGAGGAAAGACTTGAGGCAGGCAGACACAACAGCTGGTTATCACAATAAGCAAAGTATGAGGTGATGAAGATATTGATCAAAGTGCCAAAAAAGCTAATTATTTAAATAACATTTATTACTAAAAGATCAATATGTATCTGAGGCCAGATTCTGACTTAGCTCTCTTTGCTCAGGGTTCAGTATTATAGCTACTAAAAAATCTGATATATTAATATATCAAAATGCTAATGGCCTCATATATGTTAATCAAATCTGACTTTCTTAGTGACTTCTTAGAATGGTAAAGGTTTATTAGTTTTATATTGCAAATAGCAGGCAGTTCAATAAAGGTAGCATGAAATTGTATAAACAGTACTAAATTTATAATCAGAAGAATAATTTGAATCAGGTATTTCTGTTTACTAACTGTATGGACTTTTTGAGCCTATTTCCCCATTGCAAATAAGAAGGTTAGCCTGGGTGGCCACTAAGGTCCTTGCTTTCTATAAATGTATTATTCAACTCAATTGTATAAACATTTATTCATTCCAAATTACATTTCATTCACAGTTCCAAGTGTTATACTGATAGACTTACTGATCCATTGGGTATTCTTATAATAAAGGATGGAACACCCATGATATCTGTAACAATGGGAATGGTTTTATTTTTACATTGAGTCATTCTGAGTCTGGATTAGCAGAATGAACCTAAGTCCTCAGTTATCCCCTTATTAACTGTGATCTTGGTTGTTACTTCCCTTTTTATAAAATGAACAGGATTCAAATAAATGATTTCTAAATTTCATTCACACTCTAAATTCATGATCCAATAGCCAAGCCTCCTCTATAATTATTAAATATATTTTATAAAAATCTAGCTTAGAATAAATCATCAAATCAAGTCAAAAAGAATTTGTTATTTATGATATGACAGGCATGATGGTGAACATTGAAACACTGTGAATAAAAGTAGAAGTAATACAAATTTTCTAGTGCCATACCAATCAAACTCCCAAGAAATTATTTTGTAACATAGAAAAAATGATAAGAAAGTTTATTTGGAAGAACAAAAATCAAGAAACTCCAGGAAATTAATGAAAAAAAAATGAATATGAAGATGGTCTAGCTTACCAGACCTTAAATTATATTATAAAGCAGCAGTCATCAAAATTATTTGGTACTGGCTAAGAAATAGAGTAGTCGATCAGTGGAACAGGATAGGATCACAGGACAAAATAGGCAATAACAAAAACTGCTAGGAAAAGAAGAAATTATCATGGAAGAAATTAGGGCTTGACCCACACCTAACACCACATACCAAGATAAGGTCAAAATAGGCTCAGTGTGAGTCACAACATAGTATTTTCACTTTTTGTTGTAATTTGCTTGCATTTTGTTTTCATCTGATTTTTCTTGTGCAGCATAATAATTGTGGAAATATGTATAGATGAAGTTCACATGTTTAACATTTATTGGATTGATTGGAGAAGGGTGAAGGAAAGGAAGGGAGAAAAAAATTGGAACACAAAGTTTTGTGGGGGTAAATGTTGAAAATTATGAGTATGTTTTTTATTTTATTTTTAAAGTTTCTTATTTTCAAAACATATATACAGATAATTTTTCAACATTGACCCTTGCATTTCAGATTTTCTCCTCCTTCCCCCAAATCCTCCCCTAGATGGCAAGCAATCCAATATATGTTATGTATGTTAAAATATATGTTAAATTCAATACATGTAAACGTATTTATACAATTTTCTGCTGCACAAGAAAAATCAGATCAAAAAGGAAAGAAACTGAGTAAGAAAACAAAATGCAAGTGAACAGCAAAAAAGAGTGAGTATTTAATGCTGTGATGCACATTCATTTATTACAGTCCTCTCTCTGGATGTAGATAGCTCTCTTCATCACAAGATCATTGGAACTGGCATCAATCATCTCATTGTTGGAAGGAGTCACGTTCAGCAGAACTGATCGTCCTTTAATATTAATGTTGCTGTAGCATTTCTATTGGGCTTATATCCCAAAGAAATCATAAAGGAAGGAAAAGGCCCCACATGTGCAAGAATGTTTGTGGCAGCCCTTTTTGTAGTGGCTAGAAACTGGAAATTGAATAGATGCCCTCCAATTGGAGAATGGCTGAATAAATTATGGTATATGAATATTATAGAATATTATTGTTTTGTAAGAAATGACCAGCAAGATGATTTCAGAGAGGCCTGGAGAGACTTACATGAACTGATGCTGAGTGAAATGAGCAGAACCAGGAGATCATTGTACACGGCAACAACAGTACTATATGACGATCAATTCTGATGGACATGGCTCTCTTCAACAATGAAATGTTTCAAACCACCTCCAATTGTTCACTGAAGAGAGCCATATACACCCAGAGAGAGGGATGCGAAATGTGGACCACAACATAACATTCTCATACTCCTTGATTGATGTTTGCTTACATTGTGTTTCCTTTATCTGATATATCGTTTGTGTAGACAAGATTTTTCTTGTACAACAATGACAAGTTTGGAAATATGTATACATATATTCGATTCGCCAATATTTTAACATAATTAACATGTCGTGGATATCCTGCCATCTAGGGGAGGGGTGGGGAGTTGTGGGAAAAATTTGTAACAGAAAGCTATGTAAGGGTTATTGTTGAAGAATTACCCATACATATGTTATGCAAATAAAATTTAAAAAAATAAAAATAAAAAAAAATATTAATGTTGCTGTGTAGAATGACCTCCTGGTTCCCTCTCATTTCACTTAGCATCAGTTCATGTAAGTCTCTTAAAGCCTCTCTAAAATCATCTTCCTGATCATTTCTTATAGAATAATAATATTCCATAACATTCATATATTATGATTTATTCAGTCATTTTTCCACCTTATGGGCATCCACTCAGTTTCCAGTTTCTTGTCAAAGGTTGTGAAAAAGGTTGCCACAAAAATTTTTGCACTTGTGGGTCCCTTTCCTTTCTTTATGATCTCTGGTATGTAGGTCCAAAGAAACACTGCTGGATAAAAGGGCATGCACAGTTTGACAACTTTTTGAGGAGAGTTCCAAATTGCTCTATGAGTATATTTTGAAAATAAAAAGCTTTAATAATAAATAGACCTTTGATTGTTAAAAAAAATACATCTTTCCTGACCTCAGGAAATTTGAATTCTAAGAATGGAAATATCTCGCAAACAATTATATACTTAGAAAATATAATTGGAGGTAAATTTAGTAAGTTAACTGGAAGGTAAATGGGTGGTAATCACGAAAAGATAATCATTGTGTGTGTGTGGGGGCAATAGGAAAGCTTCTTGCAAATGGTTTGAATGGAGTACTAACTTTAAGAAGTACCACAAAAAGAATCAAGGTCTTAAAAAACCTTTAAAATGAGCAAAGCAAATGAGATCATAGTGGTTTTGTATCCATTATTAGCTTTGGCATCCTTATGTAAGAAACTGGCCAACTAAATTCAATGTCATATGGTAAAACAGATTTCTTGGTCTAATAGCTGGAACACATTGGGTCTTTCTTAATAACATTTTTTTCAATGACAATTGGAGGCTACTGTTAAACCTCATGTGCTAAGCAATTCAGAACAAGCTTCAGAGGACTCATTAAGGATAGTCAGCTTACTATTATTTTCACTGATATGGAAACTTAGTGATCTAATCATATCTGGATATCTTAAAGTCATTGATCTATGTTATGCCAGAGATAGTGTTTGTTAACTTGGAGTCAAAAACTTCATCTTCCTGAGTTCAAATCTGGTCTCAATCACTTAGTAGCTGTTTGATACTTGACAAGTCATTTTACCCTGTATTCCCCAGTTTCTTTATATATAAAATGAGTTACAAAAATAAATAGCAAACCACTTAGGTATCTTTGTCAGAAAAATTCCAAATGGGGACACAAAGAGTTGGACACAACTAAAATAATTGCAGAACAACAACATGATTTAGATACTTTTCCCAGTAGACTAGTGAACAGTCTTGTTCAGACAGGATAGTTTAAAAGGATAATTTGAGATATAGTATCTTTCAATAAATGGCGCATATGTTGATAAATGCAAGAAATTAATCTCAGGTTTGTTTTTTTTTAAATCATTGGATTACTGTAATTTGAGATATTTTGACATGATTTGATAGCGTTTCCTGTTTTTGAGTGTGCCTTCTCCTTTTATTTCTATCCTTTCCAATCACTACTACCAGTTTCCTAATGATTTTGTCACCAAATTCTCCTTGATGATTGAAAATATCTATAGATATTATTCAATGCATTTTACCTGATATTTTTTTTATTTTGCTTTTCCTAGTAAAATTATATTTTTATAATTACACTTAAATAAGCTTTGGACCATTATTGTAAGTAACTGAAATTTATGGAATTTTAATACACTTAATTGAGTTCCAAATTCTTTATTTTACAGATGAACTAACTGACATCCCAAAAGGGAATTTGATTTGCCCAGTCCACAGAAATTTTTAATGACGCAAGTAGAAATGGAATCTATGTGTTTTAGATCTGAGTTCAGGGCTTTAGCTACAACTTTGTAGAGCTTTTTGAATATTGAATGAGAGATATAAACAATATTGCAATCATGATTATTAAGTTTCTTGGTTTTGCAAATGAATTTTTTTCATATCTCCTCCCCAGTCAGATCATAGAATAATAAAATCATAGGTATAGACTTGGAAGTCGTCAGATAAGCTACCAAATCCAGGTTGAACCTGAACAAATATGTCCTCCATAATACACGAGAAAAATGGACATTATGCTACTGCTGGAAGTTCTTAGGAAAGAAGGAGGAAGTAGCTGTTTGTCAAAACAGATCATAAGTTTTGGGGGCAGCTGAAATTCATAGGTGATTGTTAGAGTTTTAGCCAGAGAATTTTCCTGTTTCTAACTCCCATCTTATTTCTCTGAAGCTTAGCAAAACATAACAAGCAAGGAAATAATTAATATCAGTTATTATATTCTCTGAAGTCCAAGTCTTTTCATTGAACATTTGGAAGATATACAGCTGGCCAAACATGTCAGTCAGTCAATGAATAAATATTTAGTGCTTACTATGTGCTAAGAACTTTGCAAATATTGGAGATACCAAGAAAGGAAATAATGAAATGGTTGCCCTC
Organism: Myrmecobius fasciatus; assembly: GCA_023553655.1. NCBI lineage: Eukaryota > Metazoa > Chordata > Mammalia > Dasyuromorphia > Myrmecobiidae > Myrmecobius > Myrmecobius fasciatus. The sequence goes on from JAJPUD010008385.1 coordinate 9,626, forward strand.
ATGGTTAAGAAGAGCATGCTAATGAGGAGAGAGTATGTATACCTCTATGTCTGCATGTATGTTCTCTCTTGCATATAAAAATATAAGTATATTCATATACCACTATGAAACATAATTTATATATATTGCCATCTGCTAGAGATATATAACTACCTAAAATTGTATTGCGGGTATATACACACATATGTTTGGATATATATATATATATATATATGTATATATATGTATATGTATATAAGTGTGTGTGTGTATGCATACACTTACATGCATATACATTTACATATGTACAAGTTTATATAAACACTATATTCAAGGAAATTACACATTTTGATTATTGATTAGTGAATGATTAGTACATTCATATAAATAAGATATATATACAAATATAAAATATGTGTAATATGAATATAAACATGAAATATGCATATATTTCAATGTGTGTGTGGATTTAGAAACATAATTTAATAAAATTATATATATATATATATACATACATATACACATAACAGATAAAATGGGCATATATACAAAATATGAGTAGGATAGATGGAAAATAATGCATATAAATACATCTATATAAATATATAAGGTGTCCTCAAAATCATGAAAGCGCATGTTCATTATAAATACCAAAAAAGTATATAAATCTATATTATATATGTGTTCATGTACACAGTATAGACATAGATCAGAAAAGAGACAATCTCACTGAATGGGAAGGCATTAGAATTTGATGGGAAAAGGTAAAGGGGATTTGAGTTGGGTCTGGAAAAAACGGAGTACAAAGGGGCAAAGTTTGGAGATTAGTGTTTTCTGTTTGATAATAGGAAGTCAGACAGTAAATATGAATTGTAGAAGGTACTGAGAAGAATAAAGTGTAATTAGAGTTGAAAGTTATATTAGGAGCCATATCATGAAAGATTTTGAACCACTGAAGACATCTATTTAATTTTGGAAACTTTAGGAATCTGATGTAATTTGGTGAATAGGGCTGCATTTAGAATTGGAGAGCTGCTCATTATGGAAAAATCAATCCTTGAGTCTGGTAAACCAAGAGCAGATTAGGGTGGAGGAGAGAGAAATGTGAGGGAGAGCAATTAAATACTTATTATTATTATAATTCAAGAAAGAGGTAAAGAGGAACTATACATGTGGAGAGGGTAGATGAATTATTGAGAGATACTGAAGTGATATTAAAAGGCTAGTTTTTGAGATTGACATACAGAGTTTAAAAGGGACAAAAAAAAGATATAAGAACAGATTCATGACCAGGCTAGGATTGCACGGATAGTTATAGGAATTACATACATATTATCTATTACACTAAATAAAAATGGTTTTAAATGATTCTTTAAAAGTGGAGGGAAAGGGGAAGAATGAGAAAATTACTAATGTATGTCCACCAAACTGTGAATTTCATAGACTAGACATATTAAGTAAAAAAAAAAAAAAAAAAAAAAAAAAAAAAAAAAAACAACCAGAAACTGTTTGTGATCCAGCAAAGTAGGCATTTGTATCATCCCTTAAAGGAATGGGAGTGGGGCAGAAAACACTCTTTGGAAATAGAATTCAGAGAGGGTAAAGGTACAAATTCTAATGTAATGGATTTTGTGTGGTTTGAAGTGCAAGTAAAGGAAGACTTTCAAAACCAGTGTCTGCAGGAAAGTTTGAGTCCATTGATTTTATAATCTTTGCACACATCAAGCTCTGGGATGGCTGATAGCAAGGCATGTCATTTATATTAAGAGATTCAATATTTGCATCCTGCTGAGGGTGGGGTTGGCAAAAATGCTTGCCTGAAAACTAAGAACCAATAAGAGAGAAAATGAGGAAAGCGACAGGTTAATATTGGAGCCACATCTCATGTCAGTTTAAGAGCAATGTTAAATAATTCAAGCAGAAGAACATAAGTTTGAATTGAAAAATCCTTTGATTTAGGTAATTTAGATACTGCCATGCACCTCAAATAGGTTTTGGAGCTGATCTGCCTCTCTTTGGAGACTTCTCTTTCTTTTCATATGCATAACTCATTTAAATGAATACCTAAATAATGGATATTTAACTAAAGATACTTGCCTCTCAATGTGATAATTATGATTGTGATAGAATTTACTTTCTTAAGGTATCTGGTCTGTATCTCATCCTAAAAGATGATCTTAGAATAACATGGATAACTCCATTTCTTAAAGCAATTTTAGGTTTTGAAATCACATTCCTCATGACAACTCTATAATTGAAAAAGTATTATTTCCATTTTTTCAGATGAGGTGAGTGAATCTCAGAGAAAGGAAATGCTTTTTTCCATAGTCAGGAAGTCAGTGAATTCCTGAAGTGGTGCTTAAGTCCAGGTGTTCTGTGTAAGAAGTAAAATTGTAAGGTTTTGTTTCTGCAATTGAAAAGTTTCAGAATCTCACAATCTCTCTCTGTGTTGCCATGGTAGAGAAAAGAATAGGATATAAGTTTTCAGATCAGTATATGGTGTCAAAAGACAATTAAATGATATCTTAAATCAACAGAAGTAACTGCAGGTGCTTGTTGAGTAAAAATGACCTGGTTTTATGGCCCAGACAAACTAAATTTTTAATTGGGCATGCTTAATAAACCTTATATATATTAACTTCTCCCTTAAGGAGGAGAATTATCTACAATTTTTGAACATGTGATGATATGGCAAGGGAACAAGGAAATCTGGAAACATATTAAGGAGTGTATTAGTATGAATTTCATGAAATATTAGATGTTGGAAGGGTCTTCTCTGAAATTCTGAGGAGTGGATGAGGATGTAAGGTAAGATTATGGAATATAATTGCTAGCTGTGACCTCTGTAAACTGCATTTTTGCCTTTTCAAAGGGGTATGGCACCCACCTCTTGCAGGGAATGTATAAAACCTTTCTCCACTCACTCCAAGAATTTTGGTATGAAGTTTTCATTTTTAACATTCTGCCACCAATTTAGTATTTCATGGTATCAAATTGATTTCCTTATACTCTCTCAAAAATACTCTGGTTTAGAGGATCATTTTGGTGTGGTTATTCCCAGGAATGATGCAATTAATACCCTATCTCTACCTTTACATGGCATGTGAATTTCCCCCAAGGCTTAAATTTTATTTTTAATTTATAAAATAAAATAATCCTTTCTACAACATAATTCAATACAGAGATGATTGCAGTGAATCTGTAATTTTACTATGCAAAACTTACTATTCTTTTCAAACATAGAACAAAATTATTACGTAAACTTATTTTTCTCCCTCTCTCCCCCTCTCCCCACTATAGATACCATTAGACACAAATAGGCACACACACCTGTGTGCATGCCCACACATGCATGCACATATGTGTGCACGTGAATTTACGTATGCATGTGTGCATGCATGCAAAGGTGTATGGGTACCTGTGTTTCTATGATCACATACATGTGTGTATATAAAATTATTCTATGCATCTAATTATCATTTATTTCTCTGGATCCATATAACATCTTTATGTGTCCTTTATAGTTAATATTATTATTTATACTTGTCAAAATAATTAATTTTTTTCAAAATTGTAGTTAAAACAATATTGCTGATACTGGATAGAGTATTCTCTTGGTTCTGTGCACTTTTTTTTTGTACAATTCTTTCCACATTTTTCTAATATCATTGTGTTCATAATTTCTAATAGAACTTTACAATTTCATCAAAATTAGAAAGTTCAATGTGTTCAGTCATTCCCCAATTGATGGACATTCCTACAATTTCTGGATGTTTTGTCACTACAAAAAGATATGCCATAATAAGTTTAACTGATAAATTAGTTATTTTTTCAGGCATTACATGTGACCAGTGTCACATAATTAGTAAGTGTTAAATGTCTGAGGCCAGATTTCAATTCAAGTTCTCCTGACTTTAAGGACTGGTCCTGAATCCATTGTGCCATCTAGCTGCCCCAATTCACAATTCCACCAATAATGAATTAAAGTTCAATTTTTTCATGTGTCCTCCAATATTTTATCTTCTATCATTTAGTCTATTTGGTAGGTTTAAAGATATATCTCAAGATTGTTTTAAATTGCATTTATTTCTCTAATAAATACTGTTTGAGAGTATTTTTATATGACTAAAAGTTTTTGTGATGTCTTCACCTGAAAATTTCCTGTTCATATCCTTCATATGATATTGATAAATTCACATTACTTATCAATTGGGGAATGATTCATATTTTTATAGATTTGAAAAAAAGATTTTTATATATATTTGAAATATGAAACATTTATCTGATCAACTATCTATAAAAATTTCCCAAATGTACTGCTTTCCTTCTAATCTTGAGTATACTTGTAATATTTGTAAAAAACAAATCAATTTATTGTAGTTTAAATTATCAATTTTACCTAATTTTATTCTATATTTCTTGTTTACTCATAAATGGTTCACTTATCTGTAAGTCTGATAACTGATATATTCCATGATCTTTTAATTTTCTTGTAAAATCACTCTTTTTATTTAAGTCCTGTATCCATTTTGATCTTATTTTGGTAAATGTTGTAAGACATTGGTCTATGCCCCACTTTCTGTCATACTGTTTTCCAGTTGTCCCAACATTTTGTAACCAAATAATGAATTCTTATCACAAAATCTTAAGTCTTTACACTTGACAAAAACAAGATTATTATATTTATTTGTTTATATAAATTCTATGTATGTTTTGTTCCATTGATCTACTTTTCTATTTCTTAGCCAGTACTAGATAGATTTGATAATTACTGCTTTATAAAAAAAAAAAAAAAAAAAAAAAAAAAGTTTAGTATCTGGTATTGCTATGTTTTCTTTCTTTTAATCATGTATTTACATATTCTTGACTTTTTTTCCTAAATGAGTTAATTTTTTCTAATTTTGTATTTTAGGGTGATTTAATTGGAATGTTGTTGAATACACAAATTAGTTTGGGTAAAATTGTCATTTTTATTATATTAGCCCTACCTATCTATAAACAACTAATGTACCTCTAGAATTTCTGAAGATTTCTACACTCTTCAAATTTACATTTTGTTTTCTTTTCAGCTCTAATAAGTATATGGTTCCAGCATCATCAGTCTGCCACCCTCACTTGTTTTCTCTGTATTATTTCTACCTTTCATGCCCCATTTTTATGATATAATTTTTCCTTTTTACCTTTTCTTTCCCAGTTTTGTTTTGTATTTAAGAATCACCCTGTCATATACATATGCATTCCATGTGAATCTTGTTTTTGTCATCCCATAATTTCCTACAGGAGGTCTACCCAATTTTTACAGTCTTTTCAAGCATTCTTTTTACATTGAGAAGATGCAATGGAAAATATTAGTTGAGTGGTGTTTATACTCATTTCTTACTACTTAATTGCCCAGATTATTTTAAACTTTGTTTGCATTATTTTATTTATTTATTTTTTTATATTTTTTTATTTCTTTTTTTTTAAGCTTTTTATTTGTATAACATATGTATGGGTAGTTCCCCAACCTTGATCTTTACAAAGCTTTCCAATACAAATTTTACCCCTAGTCCCCTCCCCTCCCCCAGATGGCAGGAAGTCCACTACATGTTAATAATGTTGAAATGCTTGAGAAGTTATGTTTGCATTATTTTAATGATCTACTTTTATTTCATTTTCCATTCATGATTCCTTGTATGTAGATTATTGTGGTGTGCAACTGGGTGGCACAGTGGAGAGAATGTTGGACCTTGTGTCAGAAAGGCTCATTGAGCTGAGTTTAAATCTGGCCTCAGATACTTACTTGCTGTGTAATCCCATTGTAAGTCATTTAAGTCCATTTGCCTGAGTTTTCCCATCTATAAAATAAAGTGGATAAGGAAATGGCAAAATAATCCACCTAGTATCTTTGCTAAGAAAACCCCAAATGGCCTCTAGAAGAGTTGGACACAAATAATTGACTAATCAAAAAATTGTTGTGTACTATTCATATATTATCCATCTCTTTATGGCTGTTATTTTCAATTACAATTATCCTAGAATATTCAGCAATAAATCTAGGAAACAAAGAATCATCTGTCAGCTGATAAAGTGTTTCTTACTTTATCACATGACAGATCAGAATAACCGATAGACATTAAACATATAATATATTTTTCCCCAAGTGTTAAGTACTACAGAAAAATACAACAATTGTTTATTAAGGACCTACTATTTTCCAGACACTACACTAAGCAGGAGAGATGCAAATAAGAAATTTAAAAAGTTAGAAATCCTCAAAGAGCTAATAGAGAAGACAATTAAGAAAAGTAAACTGAAAAGGGAGAGAGAATGAATCTCAGGGACATGATGATGGGGATATCAAAACCAAGCTGAGCAGCTGGTGTGAAATGAAGAGTTGGCTAAGAATTCTGATCTTCTTATAAAGATGGCCTTTGGAAGTAATTTTTTGCTCTACCTTCCAAACCCAAGAAGGGAGGCAACTGAGAGTACTAGTGAGATATAAGTTCCAAAGCTGAAACAATCTCCATGATAATATATTTCCTAGTGATGATCCTATCCTGGATAGCAGCAACTAAGTCAGGCATCAGGGAAGTATGGATTTTAAAATATATTTATCACAAGTATTTAGTAATCATCTACTTCATTGCAGAAATGATGGTAGATACTGAGCAAACAAAAAAAAGAAAGAAAGAATACTATCTCCAAATATGATATAATTTATATTATTATTAATGATATGCATATATATAGACAGTTCTAAATATGCATATTTATGTATTTATTCATACTTGTATCATTATATATATGCTATATATATACATATACATAATACACCTACATATATGCAAAAAATAATGTGTGTACTCTTTGCATAAGATTCTTTGGTAGGTACAGGGATCAAACAAAGAACACACACAAAAAACACCATGAAACATTCTCTTGATGTGACCTCTTCGACTTAGAAAGCATTGGTGAAAAGAGTTATCTTAGTCATTATTTCAGTCCTTCTTGACCAATCCTACATCTTAATCATCAATAACGATAGTATTGTTTTTGTTTTTGGCAAATTATTTTATAGTATCATAAATTGAAATCTGAAATGAAGAAACTGAGATATGGAGATTAAACATTTTCCCCAGGATTACCTATCTACCAAGAAACTGAATTAAAATTCAAACTTGATTTGCATTCCAGATTCAGGCTCCTCCTGATTCCCTTTAATGCACAACCCATTACACTATCTACTCAACACTCCATTTAATGGGTATATTCCCCTAACAATCCCTAACATGCTCCAATCCCCAGGTAAGTTTAACAAAAAAGAAAGAAAGAAAAAGAAACCAACTGGACATCAGTGTTGTCTGATTTGAATCTATAAGAGGTGATTACAAAACATAACTATCAGAAATAGCTAGTTGTGATTTCTTAGACTACAAATCATGTTTGAGAACTAAAATAAATTCTAGACATAATTTAATCTAGCAACTTTATTTTACTAATGAGGAAACTGAAACTATGAAAGAGGAAAAGACTTACTTGAGATCATGCTGGTAGTAGATCCAGAATTCAGCACTTAGTTTTCAGTGCCCCAGTCCTGTGCTCGTCCACAATATTATTGGTATTTTAAGAAGCCGAAAGATATGTTTGGGCCAAAGGTTGCTGCTATTCATCCATGTTCAGTCAAAAAGATTTTCTGAATATTAGACTCTTGTTAATGTGTACCATGCAATCAAGACTTTAGCTACATTTTTTTATCTGTTCCATCTATACTTCTGTTTTGTTGTTATTGTTTGTTGTTTTGTCTAGATTGTTTCTCTTCTTTCACTTTATTATCATGAGTTGTTTAATCTATTTTCCTCTATTTGTATGACTCTGTGCCCCTTCTCGTTAAGTGCCCCTCACCTAGCTGTCAAATCATGAATTTTTATTAGGAACCAAAGCTTTCTTAGGTGACAGCAATAACCCTTCCAACAATGTTCTTATATTTCCCTTATATTCTTCTAGCTTCTCTAGAAGTTTCATGACCAAACAACCAGAGGCTCTGAACTAACATCTGAAGTCTATTGAGAGGCAGTATCATAGAGAAGAGATTAAGTCTATCTTAACTAGAAAAGTTCATATTTTCATATCAATCAAAACATATTTACAATTCATGTTACTTTTGTATGTCTCTCCACTAATTCATAGAGTAATAGATTAAGAATTAGGGCACTTAAAAATCATTATGTGTAGCCTTCTAATTTTACAGATAAAGAATTTAAGATACAGAGATTAATCAATTTGCTAATATTTGAAGGAGGATTTGAATGTCTTTATTAAAATCTTTTTCTCATTCACTAGGCCATGTTGTTTTCTATTTTCATATACATATATATGGGTATATGTATATCTATCTATCTATCTATATCTATACCCATACCTATATACCCATATATATATATATATATATGGGTATATAGGTATGGGTATAGATCTGTGTGCATGTATGTATATTTTATAATATGTATGTATATAGCTACATGGGTCAGTGTGTTTATGTATACACACATATATATATGTGTGTGTGTATACATATATATACATATTCATATACATATATATATACACATTATCTGTACTCACAGTATATTCTTTTTTTCAGGACTCTGCCCTATATATGTGAGGAAATGTTCTTTTATTATTTTTCTTATCATAACATTTAATTAAAACACGTTCACTTTAAACCAATTTGTCTTCTCAATAATTTATAAAAGTACATATATTAGTCAGGACTCATGGTCTATAATTATTTTTCCAGTGAATGTGCAGCCCCAAGAGTTAAAGCAGTCATGTACACACTTACACACACACACACACACACACACACACACATACACAAACTTAAGTTTTTTTCCCTAGGGGACTCGTATTCAGGAACATCATCTTATATATACAATATTGTCAGATACATTTTATACAAATTAAATCACAATTCTGAAAACAACAAAAACAGCATCTTTATATATCTTTTCGATTTGCTAATCATTCATAACTATGATCTCATTTGAAGCCTGTAACTAGCGTGTCAGCAAGTTATTATATCATTTCTCATCTTCCTTTTTCTGATGAAGACCCAAGCCCAGATGGAGGTTAAATGATTTATTCATAGCATACATTTTGGCCTATGGGATTGAAACCCATATCTTGGCAGGGCTTGATTCTTGATTGCAGATATATTGATAATATATGTGTGTATTTGTGTGTATTTATGAAATCTATCCATCTAGCTATCTATCTACCTGTCTATCATCTCTCTCCATATACACACATGTATACATCATGATAATTAGAGAAATAAAAAGTAACTAACTTCCTGGAACCAAATAGTGCAAGATAATTCAATAGTAAATAAAAGGGCTACAAACCTCAGTTTTATGTTTAGTCTTCAACCCTAAAGCACCTGATTCATTCTTGAAATGTATAATCCTATTTGAAGGCTTCTGTCTCACAAGCTCCCTGCCTCATCTAAATTTTGCTAAAGCCAAAAACGTCTAGAAGAATCCAATTATCCTGGAAGCTAACACAAAGGTGGCTCTGAGCTCCAGGTGTACTGAAAAAATCATTTTTATTTTGTTACACCTAGCACAGGAGGGGTTTTCATGTCCCTCTTGGAGCCCTGGACTCCAGGCACAGGGAGTGAATTTATTTCGGAGATCTGACACTTCTCCAATGTTAATATATTTTTAAGCCTAATTCTGTTATACTTTAGCACGTGTTCTGAATGTCAAACACTTCTCCCTATTGCCAATCCCCAGTTCATTTTGCCTTGCCTACTGTGTTTGCTAAACAGTGAATGCATTAGGCCTTGCCGATTTTATTGATTTGGGTTTTATTTGATTTAACTGCTCACTGGAGAAAGTGAGTGCTTAAGATAACAGTTGTGTATGATTCAGGATAAAGTCACAGTAAGTTCTATTAAGTGACTTTCTCCAGACTACAGATTACATTTAAAATTGACAGTGCCAGCTGACTGTACATTTCATGTAGCTCAGCAAGCTACTAGTCCCCACATTCATATGCATTCCATTTATTTTAGACATGATGAATGAAATGGTAAGATTTGGAATTTGGAAACCAGTTAATGAATATCTGAAAAGATTGCCAACTACTTCTAGTTCATTGGTTTGGGGCAATGCCAATCACAAACACAAATGCTTCTTTGAACAATTTTGTTTAGTTTGATAAAGCAAAATTTTATTTAGGACTTATTATCAAGAGATCAGTCAATAACACTTTATTAGACATTATATGCTAAGTCCTTTTTAAACACTAAGGTAAATACAATTTCTATCTTCATGTATTTTTTTTATTCTAAAGACGTAGGGGAGGGAGGGATAAAGCTTATAGATACATAATGAGAAACTGAATCAAAGATTAGCTAGAAAATAATCTTACATGAAAAGGGGGATAGGTATATCTAGGAAAGAGCTGCCATTAGAAGATTGTTTCAGAGTTGTTTAGAGATCCTTCTTGATTCTTCTCCCGTATTACTAGGTTCTTTCTTTTGAAATTACCTCCAATTCATACTGCACGTTTCTTATACTGGTTGCTTAAAGGTTGCCTCTTCTATTAGAAAATAAGCTCCTTAAGGACAGGGCAAGTATTTCCCTTTCCTCTTATGCCCAGGTTTTAGTACAGTGTCTTACATAAAATAATGATAAATTTACCAGTTTTTGATTAAATAAATGAAACCAGAAATTTTCTTAAGGGAAGGAAAGAGTTCCCAGCTTGGGATATGCAGATATTGCAGATATTCAGATATAAGAGATGGTTCCCTTTATTTGATGAACATCAAGCAATCCAGAATGGGTAATTCATAGCATTCATGGGATTAGATTGGGGGGATAACGTTTAAAAATTTAGAAAGATAGAAAAGGATCATGAGGGGAATGATTTTGAATTTATATATATGTGTGTGTATTTCTAGTTCACTGGTTTGGGGCAAATATAAATATAGATATAGATTCAATGATAAACATAATTTTTTATTAAAGCTCTTTATTTTTAAAACATGTGCATGTATAATTCTTTAACATTAACCCTTGCAAAGCCTTGTGTAACAATTTTCTCCCCCTTCTTCCACCTCCTCCTTTAGATGGTAAGTAGTTCAATATATGTTAAACATGATAGAAATATATGTTAAATCCAATATATGCATACATATTTATACAATTATCTTGCTGCCTAAGAAAAATCAAGCTGGAAAATGAGAAAGGAAATAAAATTCAAGAAAATAACAACAAAAAGTGAAAATGCTGAGTTGTGAACCACACTCAGTTCCCACAGTCCTCTCTCTGGATATAGATGGCTCTCTTCATCATAAGATAATTAGAAATGGTGTGAATCATCTTATTGTTGAAGAGGGCCATGTCCACAGAATTGATTATCATATAATCTTGTTGTTGCTATGTACAATGATCTCCTGGTTCTGCTCATTTCACTTAGATGATGCTAAAGAAAATTAAGAACCTGAACTAACTTGATATAATCCTAAACAATCCTTGCTTTCAGGAAGCTTACATTATTTTGAAAGAAGAGAGGATTGTCACTTGGGAGCATACCAGTTTGACAAGAATGGAGAGTAGGTGAAGGGAATTAATTTGAACTAATCTTGTAAACTAAGTTGCACAGGAATTTAGTAACAGGATGAAGATTTTGGGTTTTATCCCAGAAGCATCATGCATCCATTGCTCCTGGAACTAATATATATGTTATAACAAGCCATCCCTAGGTCATGTTGTATGGTCTTTGCCCATATCTACTACTGTAAACCTGCAACTTCCAAATCATATTTTAAGAAATCCTGTTTCCCATTTCCTGTAGCATTCTATCCACTCAGTTTTGGAACTCCCTTTCTTAGGTTGTGCTGCTATTGTCAATTAATGAGTAAAATATTGAGTGATTGAGCTTTATTTTCTCCCTGACTCCCATATGCAGCAGCTACTAATGGAATTTGTTGTACAATCCAGTCAGGCAATCACTTATACCACCACATCTGTCTTGCCCCTAGGCATTTCCTCCCCTTTTGTTACTTTCCACTTTTCTCAGGGACTGGACATATCACATACAGCATTGTTCAATAGCCTAATCTTCCTCAGAAACCAATAAAGTCAAGGAATTAGTGATCTAAAATTGGGATTTTTTAAATTATCATTTTTTAAATTTATTTTTTATTAAAACTTTTTATTTGCAAAACATATGTATGGGTAATTCTTCAACATTGACCCTTACAAAGCTTTCTGTTACAAATTTTTCCCCCTACTCCCCACCCCTCCCCTAGATGGCAGGAAATCCACTACATGTTAATTATGTTAAAATACTTGACAAATCAAATATATGTATATGTATACATATTTCCACACCTGTTGTTGTGCAAGAAAAATTGTATCTACAGGAAAAAAAAATCAGAGAAAGGAAACACAATGCAAGTAAACATCAATAGAGAGCATGAAAATGTTATGTTGTGGTCCACATTTCATATACCTCTCTCTGGGTGTGTATGGTTAAAATTGGGATTTTTAAAGAATAAATCCAAGAAACATGTATCAAATAATTGGTGTAGGCAAGGTGATGAATAAATCATTGGATTTAGAGAGGTAGATAAAACACAGATCTGAAGACCTGAATTCAAATCATGATTCCATCATCTTGAGCAAATATGAAAGGAGGATGCAAAATATTAGATGTCTATAGTAGAAAGACAATGCAATACATGGAAATGGAGACATAGAGGAAAAGTATAATGTGAAAATTTCAGGAGCATATAATAATGCTCAGCATAAGAGGGAAGGTTAAGCAAAACTTCATAGAGGCAATATCTTCTAAACTGAGTCTTAATTGGAAGATGAATTTACCAGAAACAGTTTAGGATGGAAGCTATTGTTGCTTAGTTAGCTAAGTCATGTTTCACTCCTAATGATCCCACTTACAAGTTTTCTTTGCAAAGAATACTTGAAAGATACTTGCCATTTCTCTCTCCAACTCATTTTGCAGATAAAGAAACTGAGATAAGCAAGACTTACCCACTGTTATACAGCTAGTAAGTTTCAGAGGCCATATCTGAACTCAGATTTCTTACTCTAGGCTCATCACAATAACCACTGTGCAATCTAGCTGCCCTTTGGGTTGGGAACAGATGCAATATAAATAATATATTCTAGGTATTAATGATGGTATTAACAATGTTAAAGACAGGAGAGGGCAGGAAAAGAACAAATGGTTATGGGTAGTTCACTTTGGCTAGAATATATAAAATAAGAGTAGGAACAATATATGAGAAATCTAGAAAGATAAGTCTAAACCAGGTTGTGGAGGATACTAGATGACAGAATCAGGTAACTTTGGAGACAATGCTCAGTGAATGTTCAGAAAGCTGCAAAATGGAAAAACCCTGGAGCCACTGGGTAAAATTATATTATCTGTGCTTACCTACATCTCATAGCTTCCTTCAAGACTCCACTCACATCCCAGTTTCTCAAACAGAACATTCTAAGTCCATTTAGTTGCTAATACCTTCTCCAAAATTACTATCCAAATACTTTGTATGTCTTATATTCACAGATGGTTTCCCCACTAGAATGTGAACAGGCTATTTAGGATAGGTCTGTGTTTTTACCTTTCTTTGTATTTCTATCTCTAAGCACATTGCCAATCCTTAATAAATGTGTATTGATTGCCTGTAAACTAAATAGTAAGTATCTGGTACCAAGAAGCCAACTAATTAAGAAAAGTCCTATTGCCTAGCCTTGGATCTTTCACAGATGGTGACTATGAACATAATACATAAATAACTTACATAGAATTATAGAAAAAAGAGTAGATTTTGAAGAATAAAAGTTAGCTTTTTTTATAGTGAAAATCAATTGAGGCTATATTTGACTTGTTCCCCAAATGTTAAACCGTGTGGTTTACATTGGAAAGGTTGCATATACACTATGAAGTCAGAAGATCTGAGGTCAAATCCTGTCTCTGATATTTTATAACAGATGCAAATATGGAAAAATCCCTTAGCCTTCTGATTTATCCATATCCTCTATAGAATATAATATAAACCTGTTAGATTAAGTGGTGCTTTTAATTTTATGAATCTATTATCCTAATTATAAGAATATGGTGATGACATTTTATTGATGCTATGATGGGACTGAGGAGTGAAGTTCCAAGAAGAAGACATAAAATTTATACCATAACTAATTTTCTAGGGATTTGATGCTCCTGTAGAAGATAATACAAGAATGTAAGTCTGACGTACTATGATCAAGAGGTTCTTATAAGTGAGGAAATCCTCAAAACTTGCTTAATGGCCCCCAAACTCATGTATTCCCCCTGTTGTTTGATTTGCAAATATCTGATAGAATTTTCACAACTTCAACAGATTTTTTTTAGGTTGGGATGTTGATATTTATAGTATCTATTTGAAAAATGCTTTAAATTATACAAAGGAAGTTCCTTACAATAAGCCCACCCAAGTATTAATCTAAGAGAGATGATTGGCATGAAGAGCATGGAGAGCTGATCTTGGAGAGATAGGAAGATATGCTTTAAGTTCTATTTCTTTTTTTTTTGTTGTTTTTTTTTGTTTTGTTTTGTTTTGTTTTGTTTTTTGCTGAGGCAATTGGGGTTAAGTGACTTGCCAGGGTCACACAGCTAGGAATTGTCTGAGACCAGATTTCAACTCAGGTCGTCCTGACTTCAGGGCTGGTGCTCTATCCACTGCGCCACGTAGCTGCCCCTTAAGTTCTATTTCTAATACACACTGTATTTATTATGCAAGCCCCTTAACATCATGGCGCCTCAGATTTTTCTTAAAGAATATAAAGTATAAAAAAGTAGACCTTTGTTATTAAAAGGAGTTTCAACTTGCCATTCCCTATATCAATGGACTCACAACTAATTTCTACCTATAATTTAAAACTAAAAAGAATGAAACAAGCAAAAAACAAACAAGCAAAAAGAAAACTTTCATAAAAATTAAAATAATTGAAACAAGGTCTCTCTGAAGGCAGCTAAATAGAATAACAGTTTACTCTCAATTAGGGCTGCCCAACAGTAGAATGAACTCTTATCATTACTTATCAGTAATATGAGAGAAGTGGTTCTTTCTTTTTTTTCAGTTTGGGTTAGGTAGATTTTCAAGCTTTTTCCAAGTGTGAGTTTCTATGTTTCTTGGATTTTAATCCTGCTATAAAGAAATAGGGAAAAAATGGAGGCCAATAGGGAAGACAGGAAATTACACAATTTATCCAGTAGATATTGAGACAGCCTGCACTGGAGAACAAATGAAAGGATAGGTCTTCTCTAGATATATAGGGTATATTATAGGGTATATACTTTATTTATTAAAACACTGTTCTCCATGACTAATCTTTTAAAATCTGAACTCTTTTTAAATTTGTTTTGAAAACTTGGTAGGTAATAGAAGGTTTTAAAAGATGACAAAAGATTTTCCAAGCATATGGGAGAATGCCTTGCATTTACAATTTCTCAATACGTCTAATTAAATTCAACTATTATTGTAGAGAAGCTAAGGAAAAAAAAAACACTTATAATCAACTTTGAATTCTCTGGAATTTTCTGTTTTATTGTCCCTGAATAAATTCTAATTCATAATTTTCTTTATTCAACCTAGATAAAAAAATTCAGTGAGATGAAATGGATAGAATGCTAAGTTGATTAGATTGTAAACTCCTCTATTGGAATGGAAGTCCCTTGAGGTCAGAGATGATGTTTTGTCTCTTTTTGCAATAGCACTTAATACAGTACCTGGAATATAAGGACTATAAAATGTTTATTGATTGATTTGAAGTCAGATGAAACCTGGGTTCAAACCCTATCTCTGAAACTTAAAATCTTAATTGTGTTAAACTTGGAAAAATTCATTCTCTGAGTCCTGTTTTGCTCATCCAAAAGATTGAAATAATAATTCTTATGGCATCTCTATCATGAGCTTGGATTTAATCTCACATGCTATCAAGTGCTTTGCTAATTTTAAAATTATTTGTAGATATCAATTGTTATGATTATTAAATAAAAAAATTTGGACTATTATTTTGCTCAATGCTAGGCATTTAGTATGTATTTCTTTCTTTGACATTTAAAAACCTTCTCCAAGGACTGATCTGAGCTAAGCCTAACTTGATAATGTTGAGAAGAAAGGCACCCTGACAAAATTAGAGTCGCCATTGGTCAGTGTCGTGGATTTGGTAAAAAAAATTCGCACATTCAGTTTTTCTCCAAGTTAAGGGGCAAAGATTTACTATGCTGCTTGATGGTCTAAATTTCCAAGGGAGTTTAGCAAAGAGTCAGACTCAGGGAGATAACTATGACTCAAACTGAAGTGGACCAGAGTTCCAAAGGAGTTTTCAGCAAAGAGTAAAAATCAAGAAGATAGTTTTATCCGAAAAAGAAACAAAGATTAGGTTGAAATGATAATATCATGATTTAGAGGTAGAATTGCATAGTGATAGGGGTAAAGCTTACTGACCAACAAAATCAATATTAAATTACTGTTATTGGCTAACATTATTTGTGGCATTCCCAAGGCCTAGTAGCCTTAAGTTTTCTCGGGAATTGCTACCTCATCATTACCAACTGCTTTCTCAGATTTATGTTTTTCCTTTCATAAACTCTTGGGTTCAGACAAACAATGCAAATCCTTGCTATTCAGAAGTGATGTCCCATTTGCCTGCTTAGCACAGGTTTCCCTCGAGGCCTAGAATGCACTCTGTATTATACTCTATCTCTTAAAATGTCTTGCTTCTAAATTCAACACAGATACTACATCCTATTTGAGATCTTTCTTGATTTTCTTAAAAAATCTAGCATTTCTATCTCAAAATTGCCTTATATTTGTTCTGTTTTTATTTTGTATGTCTATTTCTTTTTTCAATAGATTGTAAGCCTTCCTGAAGGCAAGGATTTGTCCTTCATTGTCGAAGAGGACCATAATATCAGGGAGGTGACACTATGACATAGAAGTGAATTGGACTTAAGTGAAGGAGGGCTGTGCAAGGTCACTTGCCTCACTTTCCCCTCCAGAGACATCTGGGTCAAGTAGCCAGATATAGACCAGGATGAGTGGATATACCTCTAGATGAAATAGGACACCTTGGCCTTTTTAAGCTCAGGTCTTCAACAGGTCTCCTTTGACTGGGGCTGCACCAATTCAGTGATTAAGGTTAGGTATGCATCCAGGGTCAGTAAGTGTTTGAGGAAGGATTCCTATTTTGGATATTCTAGATTGCAAGTCCATCATTCTATACATTGCATACTCACAAACTACTTGCTTAAGAAGTACCTAAAGAGTCTTTGAAAGATAATGTAGCCCTTAGACATATTTCAATTTTTATTACAACTCTAACTTGTCTTGGCAAATAATGTTTCTGGAATATGGATGGCAACATCATTGAATGGGATAACCTGAGTGAAGACCTCTCATAAGAATGTGTCCCTGAGCTATGCTTTAATTGTGACTGGAGGATTTTATGCAGCTGAAAACTGCAGGTGTTCAATTATCCTATATAAGCATATTCCCTTCCTGTCCTCTCCTCTTTTTATTAGCATTTGAGTACCCAATATGGTAAAGAGTGTGTTACTGTCTAATATTTGTTTCTGAAGTAAATATTTAAATTAGACAATGAGCCTGAACTCCCCAACCAATGGGAGAAAGGATTAGAAGAGGAATGGGGGCTTCTGGGTCCATAGAATCTTGTGATTTGCAGTTTGTGCTTTGCATTCCTCTCTGTTGGGAGTTGCCCTTTTTCACCAGATTGTGATAAATGCTTTGTTGTTTTTTACCTCTCTCATTTTAATCAGAGTTGCTGTCTCATACCATCTTCATTCTTTAGAATTTTAGAAATAAATCTAAGGGATTCTGTGGTGTCCTGTTATTGCTCTTAATTTGTGTCTATTCCAATATGCTCTCTCAATAACAATATTCAGTTATAGTTAGTTCTTTCCAGATGTCAATCACTTTTTTACCCTGTGATTAATGTCACAATATTATTTAAGGAGTGCATATCAATTAGATTTTACAAAGGAATAGAAAAGGAAAAAAAGAGAAAAGAGAAAAAGAATTAGAAATAGAAATAGAAAAGATACATTCCTCCCAACTGTGACATATTACCACTGTCCTTGGGGATAATTGGTTCAAACTTTAAGCAGACTTAAAGGATTCATTCTCCCCTATTCACTTTTAGCTATAGAACAGTAAGTAGAAAAGAAACACTCTGGCTTCAATAAAGGTATGTTGGCTGTTTTATCCATAAATAAGTAGGAAGATTTTTTTTTGCAGGAAACTCCTCAGTGCATTACATGCACAATATCTAGGTTAGCAACCAATAAGATCTTGCCTGAATTTCAGTTCCTGAACTCTTGTCTTCTAACTTTCCAAAGTTTATAGGAATGTAGCTTATTGATATTAACAAGACAATAAGAACTTAATAAGCACCTTTTTTATATTAGACAATTTGCTAGCTTTGAGAATGGAAAAAATTAAAACAATTGACAATTGATTTTTGCCAACAGATTTTTCATAATGTAGATTGCACATGAGACTACATATGAGTTGTGTACAACTTGCTATTTCTTTTAAATATATAATAAAGTTATATAAATTTATTTTTTGAAATTTTATTCCTATTCCCCTGCCCTAGAGATGATTTCATTAGACACACATACACACATACATGTATGTATACATACATATATATATATATGTATACATATATATATATACCCACAAGCAGCCATATGTGAGATATATATATATATCTCACATATGGCTGCTTGTGGGTGTGATTATGTGATTATGGATATGGGTATGTGTAAAATTGTGCTATACATATTTCTATTTACCAGATCTTTCTCTGGATGAAAATACATCTTTCTTCATGTATTCTTTGTCATTAATTTGGCTATTTATAATAGTTAAAGTGAATTAGGTACTCAAAGTTCATAAAAGAATATTAATATTAATGTATACTGTTCTCTTAGCTCTGCTCATTTCAACATTGTCGGGAAATATTTTCTCCATGAGCTCATAATATCTTCTAGCGTAGTAGTACTCCATCACAATCATATACTGCAATGTATTCTACCATTTCGCAATTAATGGGCACCTCTGCTATTCCATTTTTTTTGCTACTACAAAAAGAGTTATTATAACCATTTTAGAAAATAAAGGTTTATGTTTTCTTTCATTTTGTTGTGTTTTTTTTTTCCTTTTCTGTTAATCATCTTTAAAAATAGATCCAGTATTTTTCGGTCAAATAGCATAGATATTTTAATAACTCTCTATATAATTCCAGATTGTTCTCCAAAATGCTTGGGTCAGTTCACAATTCTACCAACAGTGAGAATTAATATACTATTTTTTCACATCCCTTCCAACATTTGTCACTTTCTACTTCAATCATTTTAGTCAATCTGCTAGGTGTAAAATAAAATTTCAAAATTGTTCTGGGAAAAGAACCCACATTTGCAAAAAGGTTTGTAGCAGCCTTTTAGTGTAGTAACAAGGACCTAGAAACTGATTGGATAGCCATCAGTAGTATAATAGCTGAATAACTTATGGTCTATGAATATTATGGAATATTATTTTTCTTTTTTTTTAATTTTATTTTATTTGCATAACATATGTGAGGGTAATTCTTCAACACTAACCCTTACATAGTTTTCTGTTACAAATTTTTCCCCCCAACTCCCCACCCCTCCCCTAGATGGCAGGATATCCACTACATGTTAATTATGTTAAAATATTGGCAAATCGAATATATGTATACATATTTCCAAACTTAACATTGTTGTGCAAGACAAATCTTAATACACAAAAGATATATCAGATAAAGGAAACACAATGTAAGCAAACATCAATCAAGGAGTATGAGAATGTTATGTTGTGGTCCACATTTCACATCCCTCTCTCTGGGTGTATATGGCTTTCTTCAGTGAACACTTGGAGGTGGTTTGAAACATTTCATTGTTGAAGAGAGCCATATCCATCAGAATTGATCGTCATATAGTTTTGTTGTTGCCGTGTATAATGATCTCCTGGTTCTACTCATTTCACTCAGCATCAGTTCATGCAAGTCTTTCCAGGCCTCTCTGAAATGGTCCTGCTGGTCATTTCTTACAGAACAATAATATTCCATAATATTCATACACCATAATTTATTCGGCCATTCTCCAATTGAAGGGCATCTATTCAATTTCCAGTTTCTAGCCACTACAAAAAGGGCTGCCGCAAACGTTCTTGCACATGTGGGCCCCTTTCCCTCCTTTATGATTTCTTTGGGATATAAGCCCAATAGGAATGCTGCTGGGTCAAAGGGTATGCACAGTTTGATAACTTTTTGAGCATAGCTCCAAATTGCTCTCCAGAATGGCTATATCCATTCGCAGCTACTATATGAGGATCAGTTCTAATTGGACATGACTCTCTTCAACAATGAAATGCTTCAAACCAGTTCCAATTGTTCGGTGAAGAAAGCCATATACACTCAGAGAGAGGGATGTGAAATGTGGACCACAACATAACATTTTCATGTTCTCTATTGAGGTTTGCTTGCATTGTATTTCCTTTATCGGGTTATTCTTTCTTGTAGATACGATTTCTCCTGCACAAAAAAAAATGATGAAATAACTATACATATATTCAATTTCTTAAGTATTCTAACATAATTTTCATGTAGTGAATATCTTGCCATCTAGGGGAGGGGTGGGGAGAAGGGGAGAAAAATTTGTAACACAAAGCTTTGTAGGGGTTAATGTTTAGGAATTACCCATACATATGTTTTGCAAATAAAAAGTATTAATAAATTAAAAATATATATATAGTCAGTTATCTATCTGGTTTTCAATTGAGAGTTCCAGTTCTTCTTTGGACATAAATTTATTCCATCTCCATAGGTCTGAGAAGTAAACTATATTACGTTCCTCTAATTTACTTATAGTATCACTCTTTATATCCAGATCATGAACCCATTTAGATCTTATCTTGGTATGTGGTGTTAGGTTTGGGTCAAGTCTTAATTTCTTCCACACTAGTTTCCAATTTTCCCAACAGTTCTTGCCAAATAGTGAGTATCTATCCCAAAAGCTGAGGTCTTTGGGTTTATCAAAGACTAAATTGCTATAGTTATTGCCTAGTTTGTCTTGTGATTCTATCCTATTCCACTGATCGACTACTCTATTTCTTAGCCAGTACCAAATGGTTTGATGACCGCGGCTTTGTAATATAGTTTTAGATCTGGTACAGCAAGTCCACCATTGTCAGCCTTTTTTTTTCATTAATCCCCTTGAAATTCTTGACCTTTTATTCTTCCAAATGAACTTTGCTACTATTTTTTTCTAGATCTGTAAGATAATTTCTTGGGAGTTTGATTGGTATGGCACTAAATAAGTAAATTAGTTTGGGTAGTATTTTCATTTTTATTATATTCGCTCGGCCTACCCATGAGCATTTTAAGTTTTTCCAATTGACTAGGTCTGATTTTATTTGTGTGGAAAGTGTTTTGTAGTTTAGTTCATATAGTTCCTGACTTTCCCTTGGTAAATAAATTCCCAAATATTTTATACTATCAACAGTTATTTTGAATGGAATTTCTTTTTGTATCTCTTGTTGCTGAACTTTATTGGTAATATATAAAAATGCTGATGATTTATGTGGATTTATTTTGAATCCCGCAACTTTGCTAAAGTTGTGAATTGTTTCTAGTAGTTTTTTAGTCGAGTCTTTAGGGTTCTCTATCATGTCATCTGCAAAGAGTGACAATTTGGTTTCCTAATTACCTACTCTAATTCCTTTAATCTCTTTTTCTTCTCTTACTGCCAAAGCTAACATTTCTAAGACAATATTAAATAGTAATGGTGACAGTGGGCAGCCTTGTTTCACTCCTGATCTTGTTGGGAATGGTTCTAGTTTGACTCCATTATATATGATGCTTGCTGAAGGTTTTAAGTAGATACCACTAATCATTTTAAGAAAAAGCCCATTTATTCCTATACTCTCCAGTGTTTTTTTCAATAGGAATGGGTGTTGGATTTTATCAAAGGCTTTTTCTGCATTTATTGAGATAATCCTATGTTTTTGTTAATTTGGTTATTAATATAATCAATTATGCTAATAGTTTTCCTAATATTGAACCAGCCTTGCATTCCTGGTATAAATCCTACTTTGTCATGGTGTATCATCCTGGGGATAACTTTCTGTAATCTCGTTGCTAAAATCTTATTTAAAATTTTTGCATCAATATTCATTAGGGAAATGGGTCTATAGTTTTCTTTCTCAGTTTTCTCCCTACCTGGTTTAGCTATCAGCACCATATCTGTGTCATAGAAAGAATTTAGTAGTACACCTTCTTTCCCAATTTTTTCAAATAGTTTATATGGTATTGGGATTAATTGTTCTTTGAATGTTTGGTAAAATTCACATGTAAATCCATCTGGCCCTGGAGATTTTTTCTTAGGGAGTAGATTAATAGCTTGATCTATTTCTTTTTCCAAAATGGGGCTATTTAAATAATTTATTTCCTCTTCTGTTAACCTAGGGAATCTATATTTTTGTAAATATTCCTCCATTTCATTTACATTATCAAATGTATTGGCATAAAGTTGCGCAAAGAAACTCATAATTATTACCCTAATTTCCTCTTCATTGGAGGAAAATTCTCCCTTATCATTTTTGAGACTAACAATTTGATTTTCCTCTTTCCTTTTTCTTAACAAATTAACTAAAGGCTTATCTATTTTGTTGGTTTTTTCATAAAACTAACTCTTAGTTTTATTTAATAATTCAATTGTTTCCTTATATTAAATTTTATTGATCTCCCCTTTGATTTTCAGAATTTCCAATTTGGTATTTAATTGAGGGTTTTTAATTTGGTCTTTTTCTAGCTTTTTTAATTGTAAGCCCAGTTCATTGATCTTTTCTTTCTCTGTTTTATGCAAGTAAGCATCTAGAGATATAAAATTACCCCTTATAACTGCTTTAGCTGTGTCCCACAAATTTTGGTATGTTGTCTCATTATTGCCATTCTCCTGGATGAAATTATCGATTGTGTCTATAATTTGCTCTTTCACTCATTCATTCTTCAGGATTAGGTTATTTAATTTCCAATTAACTTGTGGTCTATTTTCTCCCGGCCTTATATTACATGTGAGTTTTATTGCATCATGATCTGAGAAGGATGCACTTACTATTTCTGCTTTTCTGCATTTGATTTTGAGGTTTTTATGCCCTAACACATGATCAATTTTCATATAAGCTCCATGAACCCCTGAGAAAAAAAGTATACTCCCTTCTATCACCATTCAATTTCCTCCAGAGATCTATCATACTTAACTTTTCTAGCCTTTTGTCTATTGTCCTAAATTCTTTCTTATTTATTTTGTGATTTGATTTATCTAATTCTGAGAGAGCAAGGTTGAGATCCCCCACTAGTGTAGTATTACTCTCTGTTTCTCCTTGCATCTCTGTTAGTTTCTCCCCTAGGAATTTGGATGCTATACCACTAGGTGCATATATGTTTAGTATTGATACCGCTTCATTGTCTATGGTACCATTTAGTAAAATATAGTTTCCTTCCTTATCTCTTTTAATTAGATCTATTTTTGTTTTTACTTGATCCTAGATAAGGATTGCTACCCCTGCCTTTGTTTGTTCATCTGAAGCACAGACGATTCTGCTCCTGCCCTTTACCTTCACTCTGTATGTATCTATGTTTTAGATGTGTTTCTTGTAAACAACATATTGTAGGATTCTGGCTTTTAATCCAGTCTGCTACCTGCTTCTGTTTTATGGGAGAGTTCATCCCATTCACATTCACAGTTAAAATAACTATATCTGTATTTCCTGCCATCTTATTTACCCAGAGTTATGATTTTCTCTTCCCTTTCCCCTCTCTCCCTTCCACCCTCCCCAGTACTTTATTTTTGATGACCACCTCCCACCAATACTCCTCCCCCCTTTAGAGTCCCTCCCTCCCCTTTATACCTTGCCCCTAATCCTTCTATTAGTTTATCCCTTTCCTTTCCTCCTTTCCCTCCCACCTTCCCACAAGGAGGGTCAGGCCTTTCTTTGAAGCCAAATGTGTCTGATATACTCTCTTAGAGTCCA
>JAJPUD010008385.1:38740-61344 GCA_023553655.1 Myrmecobius fasciatus
TTTCTAGCTGCTTGCAATATCTTTTCCTTGGTGCGATAGTCCTGAAATTTGGCCAAGATATCCCTTGGGGTTTTAATTTTGGGGTCTCTTTCAGGAGGTGATTCATGAATTCTTTCATTACCAATTTTGCCTTCTGATTCTAAAACATCAGGGCAATTCTCTTTCACAATTTCCTGGAAGATAGCATCAAGGTTCTTTTTTTCATCGTGGCTTTCAGGGAGTTTGATAATCCTTAGATTGTCTGTCCTGGATCTGTTTTCCAAGTCAGTTGCTTTTCCTAGGAGATATTTCATATTTTCTTCTATTTTTTTCATTTTTTTTTTGTTTTTGTTTGACTGATTCTTGAAGCCTTATTGATTCATTTACTTCTATTTGTTCAATTTTACTTTTTAGAGTATTATTTCCTTCAGTTATCTTTTTTAGCTCCTTTTGTAGCTGGCCAATTGAATTTCTTGATTAAATGAATTCTTTTTCCATTTTGCCAATTTTATTTTTCAGTGAATTGTTGTCTTTTTCCAATTCACCAATTTTGTTTTTCAGTGAATTATTGTCTTTTTCCAATTTGCCATTTTTATTTTCCAGTGAATTGGTGATTTTTTCCAATTCACCAATTTTATTTTTCAGTGAATTGTTTTCTTTTTCCAATTCACCAGTCCTGTTTTCCAGTTTTTTATATCTCTGTTGCCCTGATCTCAATTTATTTCCCCATTCTTCTTCTAGCTTTCTTTTGAGATTCTTTATGCAATCTTCCAGGTAAGCCTTCTGGAAGGGAGAGCAGCTTAAGTCCTCCTTTGTGGCTTCATCTGGGATTGTTTTCAGAATCTCAGGATCTGGGGACTGCTCTATTTTTTCTCCGTAAAAGCTGTCTATGGTGAGAGCTCTCTTCTGTTTCTTACTCATAATTTTGAGTTGAGGTGTCATTCACCAGCAGGGAATATTGCCACAGTTTCAATTTGCCCTAGGGAAGTTTGCCGAGTTGACTTCCGGTCTGAGGCTGATGGTGCTGGATCCACATTAGGACCACGTTTTCAGCTGCTCTCAATCCACCTTTTACCAAAGGCAGATCTGCCAAAGCACTTGCCCACAAGCAGAGCAAAGTGGCCCAGTTGTCTCCTAGGGGCTTTCTAGGTGCTTAAAATCCTCCCCTCTATCACAGCCCTGACTTCCACCCTGACTGGGGTCTGATCATGACCAGGGGCTGATTTCCCCTGAGGCTAATCTTCTCTGAAGTTTTTTTCAAAGTAGATTGTTGATAGAAGTTCCTTGTAGTCCAAGTGTTTGGTGGAGCCCTCACTCCCAAACCAGTTTGGAAGCTCAACTTGTCTGGGTCTGAGGGAAGGTCTCTGGAGCTCACAGAGAATGCTATCTGCAGTTTGTCATCTTGGCTCCACTCCCGAATATTATTTTTTTCTATAAGAAGCAATCAGCAGAATGATTTCAGAGAGGCCTGGAAAGACTTAAATAAAGTGATGCTAAAGTAAAGTGAGTTGAATCAGGAGAACATTGTACACAGAAACATTAAGATTACATGATGATCAATTCTGACATGCATAGCTCTTTTCAATAGTGAGGTGATTCAGGCCAGTTCCAATGGTCTTGTTATGAGGGAAGCCTTTTGTACCCAGAGAAACAGTAGACTGTGAGGATTGATTGTGGATCGCAACATAGTATTTTCACATTTTTGTTGTTGTTTCCTTGCATTTTGTTTTCTTTCTCATTTTTTCCATTTTTGATTTGATATTTCTTCTGCATCAAGATAATATGTATTTGTTTAGATATATGTATAAAAAGTTGCATACTTAACATATATTGGATCACTTGCTATCTAGAGGAGCAAATGGAGGGAAGGGAGGGAAAAAAATTCGGAAAACAAAGTATACAGGAATGAGGGTTGAAAATTATCTATGCATATATATTGAAAATAAATAGGTTTAATAAAAAATTTAATGTAATGTAATTCAAATTATCCATTTTTCATCTAACTTTGTACTCTATTTCTTGTTTATTCATAATATTCACTTGTCCATATGTCTGATCATTAAAACGTTCCATGTTATTCTGATTTTCTAATAATCTCTCTATATATATTTAGATCTCATATTAATTTTGACCTGATATTGCTAAATGGTGTCAGCCCACTTTCTGTCATATTGCATTCCAGTTTCCCCCACAATTTTTACCAAATAATGATTCTTATTCCAAAAATTGTTAGTCTTTATATTTGTTAAGTACAAGATAATTTCTTTTTTCGCTGCTGCAATTTGTATGCCTACTATATTCCTTTGATCTCCCTTTGTATTTCTTAGTAAGCATCTGGTAGTTTTGATAATTATTGCCTTATAATATAGCTCAAAATCTTTTCTTGCTAAATCTCTTTCATTTGCATTAAAAATATTTCCATTGATGTTCTTTTTTTTCTTTGTTTCTTCAAATAAATTTTGTTAACTTTTAAAAAATCAGTAAAATTATTTTGGTAAATTAATTGGGATGGTGTTGAATATATACATTGTTTTGGATAAAATTGTAATTTTTATTATAATGACCCTGAGCACCCATGAACAATATTTCTCCAATTATTTAAATGATTTTATTGTGTATATTTGTGTGTGTGTTTTTGTGTGTAGGTGTGCATAATTTTGTTTATATAGTTCCTGGGTTTGTTTTGCATTGTCTACTCACAGATATTTTAAACTGTCAAGAATTATTTTAAAGATGATATCATTTAGTATATTTTTTTGCAAAGCTTTATTTGTGAAATATAGGAATGCTGATAATATATTTGAATTTTTTTATATTTTGCTACTTTTCTAAAATTCTGAATTATTTCAGCTAATTGTTTAGTTGAGTTTTTAGGATTTTCCAAATATATCATCATATTTTGTACAAAAAAGTATAGTTTTATTACTTCATACCCTATTCTGATTTTTTGATTTATTTTTCTTCTCTTATTACTAATTACAATACAATATTGAGTAATATTGTGGGTACCCTTTTATACCTAATCTTCTTGGGGAGGCTTCTAATTTATTCCTGTCCCAAATAATGATTGCTGATCATTTTAGATCAATGTAATTTATCAAGTTAAGGAAAAATTCATGTATACCATTACTTTCAAGTATTTTAATAGAAATGAGTATTGAACTTCATCAAAAAGCTTTTTTTGAAGTTTTTTATGAAATCTTATGCTGCATTTTATTTGTTTGTTTCTACTTTTGTTATTTATATATGTACTGGCTTTTAAGGAGCTCATAGTATAGTGAGAAGACATTGGGCAAACAACTATGTAGTTGAGATACATAAAGAATAATTTGGAGATGACCTCAGAAGGAAAGCATTAAAAGAAATTAGGAAAAAAAATTCTTTTAGGTTTTAGCTGGAAGTTGGAGGAAAACATAGTGGTCAGGAAGAAAAAATGAGGAAGAAGAGAGCATAAGGGATAGTCCATGAAGTTACAGAATTAGGAGATGGATTGTAGTGTGAGAAAAATAGCAAGGAGGTAAATGTCATTGGATCATCATGGATAGGAGTAGGATGTAAAAAAAATAGAAAGATAGGAAAGGGCCAAGTGTATGACCAAAATTATTATTAAGTATATTATTATTAAGTAAATTATTATTAAGTAGACAGGAAAGAGAGTCAGCATGAATTCTTTGAAGTACCTAGGCTTTCCTAATTCATGTAGTCATGAACTGCCCAAAGCAGGTAATTGGGCCCTCAATGATCAATCACCAATCAGGAATAGAAACATAGATCAACCTGATAGAATTGGAAGTCTCCTATTACAAAACTTTTTACAAATGCACAAAATCTGGCCAAGAGCTAATTGGGATAAAGTTAATAGAGTGAAGGAATGGATAGGGGAAGACCCACCTGTATTTATAGGTGGTAGTTAATGTTATTTTGCTAGATACTAAGCCTATATAATGTGAAGTGAGGCCACAGCTATAGGAAATACTACTTTGTTTACTAAAGGTTGAACCCAGAAGTGTTTTAATCTAAAAATCCAAGGGGAAAAATAAAACAAAACTTTGAAACAATGGTTTCACAAAATCCTTATGGGATAACAGTTTCCTGCAGTCCCTTACCTTTTGCATGAACTCTAATTTGGTTTTTACAACCCCAGAACTGAGTATCATACTTTGTACATAGTAGGGACTTCAATCAAAAAGCTTTATTAAGTCTCTAATATGTGTCAGACACTATGACAAGTATTGTCGATATAATTAAAGGAAGAAGACAGTTCCTACTAGGAAATAGCAAAGAGAGCGGAGAGCATTCCAAGCACTGGAGAAAGCCAATAAAAATGGAGACGATTAAGAGATGATGTGTGCTGTTCAAAGAAGAGTAATGAAACTATTTTTACTAGATCAAAGACAGTTGATTTTATGCTTCTTTGTTGCGCCAAAGAGAAGATTTTATATTTCTCCCTAGCGTTGATAGGAAGTCACTAAAGTATATTGAATAGTAGGATATCATGATCAAATCTATTCCTTAAGAAAAACATTTTGTTGTCTGAATGAAGGA
The DNA here is from genome assembly GCA_023553655.1 of Myrmecobius fasciatus. NCBI lineage: Eukaryota > Metazoa > Chordata > Mammalia > Dasyuromorphia > Myrmecobiidae > Myrmecobius > Myrmecobius fasciatus. Next base: position 43,265 of record JAJPUD010008385.1, read on the forward strand.
TAAACTGCAGGGAAAGATATTTGTGCAGGAAGTTCGAGCACCAACCTTTTGCAAATCATAAGGCATTTGGAGATAAAAGTCTACACGAGGATAATCTTTCATGTCAAAGGAGAAAAAGGAGCATATTGGGTAGTGTTCCATTGTAAAGGTGAATTTTACAGTCTTTGATAACAGACTAAATGTGAGTTAGGATTTGAGATTTAGCAAAGAGTTAAGATTGAGGTGTTTAAATAGTATATTAAATTAAATAGTATCAAATTCAATTCAAAGAAAAGAAGCCTTAAATAAAATTATAGCATAAGAAGACTGCAGAGATCATTTACTTCTTTCTTGTATCAGAGTCCTTTTCCTCCCAAAAGAGTTAATGGGTGCTTATCTGTACACCATTTAAACCTTAGCTAAAAGAAAAAGGAAAAAAAAAACCCACAAAATTTCACCATTGGAGCAAACCTCTGTGATCACTTAATCTAATATTTACCTTAAAAGTATCCCCTATACCATTTACCTGACAATATTGTCTTCCAGAATTAGCTTGAGCTTATCCATTGAGAAGTACCCTCTACTCTCCAAAGCATCTCCATACCTCTTTGGAATACATCTACCACTTGCAATTTTTTTTTCTTATATCAAACTTAACTTTGTCTATTTGTACTCTTTAAATATAGCTCTTATTTCTTTCCTTGAAGTCCACACAGAAGTAATCTAACTCCCTTTCCTCATACTAGTCCTTCCAATCCTTCAAGACAATATTCCTGTCCTTCACACATTTTTTCTTATCAGATAAAGATTCCCATACTTTTCCATTTAAATTCATATTGTATGACGTCAAGATCATTAGTGAAGCCCTGATGGTTTTTTGTAATCACTACCTTTTCTACATGTTTGGCAATTTCTTTAAGAATATGTTCTAGAAGTTTCCCACATACCTACACCAAACATCAGTCAATGGTCTGCAGAATATTGTTTTCCCTCTTTGAAAATTACAACAGTCATCCTTCTCCAGCCTCATAATATTTCATGCCCAACTTTTCTCATGATCTTTTGGAATCCCATCAATGTAAACCATGTGTGCCAAGTAATTTTGATATCAACAAGCATAGTCATGTATACTAATATTGTTTCCTAACTTATATTGGATATGACTTTTTTATTAATATTTTTGTTCCATCATTTCCAGCGTCAATTTCTTTTCTAAACTCTAGAGTCAAGAATGGAAGCAAATACTCTGAATATCATCTGAACAGTGACTGTGACTGATAGCCATTGTGACTGTCACTTTTTAATCTTCAATTTTTTTAAATTTATTAATATAGTCCAATAATACATCAGTATTTATTCTGGCTTTTTTGTAAGCTGTTGCAAAGTTCTCAACCTTTAGATTAACCATTTTCCAGTTATATTATACCTATCTTTGACTTGTGAAAGACTTCTTTTTTTGTGATCCTAAGCACTTTTTAATTACCCCTATTACATTTCCTTTTATCATGTTCACCAATAGTATGAAAATAAGACTCTTTTAAATTCACCTTTTCCCAGAATGTTGTTTCCTATTCCTTTTAGAGTCAAAGTTCTGTTCTGCCCTTTCTAGTTATCCATTTGATATCACAAAGTTGCACTAGAAATGAAGCCCTTATTTGTCCTTTAAAGACATTCATAATCATCTTGGCAGCCTCCAACCAAGGTATTCCAGTATTTCAGTAACTTTCAGTTGTGTCTAACTCTTCATGGCCCCATTAGGAGTTTTCCAATTGGATATAGTGGTTTACTATTTCCTTCTCCAGTTTTATGAATGAGGAAACTGAGATACACAGGGTTAAGTGACTTTTAACCCAGGGTCACACAGCTGCTAAGTGTCTGAGAGTAGATTTGGACTTAGAAAAATGAATCTTCCTTATTTAGTGCTTTCTCACTGTGCCACCCAGCTGCTATACTCTGCTATACTTCTGTATAATAGACCATGGATTTCTTGCTTTTATTCTCATATTACTTTAGATCTGCCAACTTTTTGCTTTTCTTTCACTGGATTTGCTCCATATTTGAAATGCTCACTCGGTTCTTCTGCCCTCTGGTTTCTTAAGCTTCTTTCAAGAATCAGCTCAAAGACATCCTTATGCAGGAGGCCTTTCACAGACTTTTTCACCATCCTGTGATACCATCCTATTTAAACTATATCAAATGTATGTATATGTGGCTCTTTTTATTTTGAGTCTTCCATTAGAATACAAATTCCTACTGTGGGAGGACTTTTATGTATCCCAACATTTAACACCTTGTCTAACATGTAGTAATCAATTAATAGATGGTTCTTAACTAATTGCTTGACTAAAAGGATGAGCTTTGAAAAGCTTAGTCTCATTTTTAATACCAGTTCTTTGGTAGAGAGAGAATTAGAGACAGAGACCGACGGAGAAAGAAAGACAGAGACAGAGAGAAATAAGGAGAGAAGAAAGAAAGACACCCTGAATGAGATAGACAGAGACAGAGAGACAAAGAGACAAAGAGACAAAGAGAAAGAGAGAGAAAAATAGAGAGAAAAAGAGGCAGAGAGACAGAGAAAAACAGAGACAGAGATAGATAGAGAGACAGATAGATGGAGAGAGACATACAGAGAAACAGAGAGAGTTTGAGGCAAAAACAAATAGAGACTGAAAGGGGGGAGAAAAAAAGGAGGAGAGAGAAAGAAGGGAGAGAGAGAGAGAAAGAAAGGAAGAAAGAGAGAGAGAGAGAGAGAGAGAGAGAGAGAGAGAGAGAGATGCATAAAACATGAACAGCAGGTGTAAGACAGGCTTGCCAAATTGTTTATAGATTCTTCCTATACTGAAATTTATGGGTTTCATTTCTGAAACCCAAGCTCTTTTCTAGTAAACTTTTTTCAGTATGTGAAATGCCCCTTTCCAAACAGTTAATTATGGCCAAAATGCATTGAGTGTCTATACCAATATAGATTTCAGCAGTCCCTCTCACCTTTTCTTTATTCCTTTTCTTTAATCTCAAGCAAGCACACCTTCTTTGGGATCAGTTGCTGATCTGTTTATACAAAACAGAGGTGAAAATCACGTATATGTACTATGCCAATAACCAAGATGATGTCTGCATTTAGATCCAATAAGCTATTTCTTTAAACAAAGATTTAATTTTTTTTAAATTTTAAAATGTGTTTTCACCTTCTATCCACTGCCATAAATGGAACTTTTCCTGTTTAGAAAGCACAAAAAGGTAAAATGACTAACAATTTTCATTACAAAAAATCTGATCTTACAAAAGATAGATTCTGCTTTGATCCAAATTGACTACATTTTTTAAAAGACAAGAAACTATTGAACACTGGAGAGGATGAGTCCAGGTAATCCAGTTAATCTCCTTGCAAAATTAAAAAAGAGAGCCATTCCACCATAAGACTGTCTTTATGGGGATAGTTCTTTGGAAAAGTTTGCTGCTCATTCATTATCAGCTTAGAGCCAAGGCTGTTGATTCCAAGATCCCTGGTTGGTTCTGATGGGGCTATTGATTTCAAATATAGATTTCAACCCTGTTCCCAGTCAAATATTTGCAAAACTCTGGCCACCAGATAGACATTTAAATATCTCAATAATAAAGGCAGTTCTACTAAAGTGAGAGTATCTCATCCTCTTCTCACATCAAAAAAATGTTCAGTGCATAGTCGTAAATGTTGGTCAGAACACAATGGTGAATTTAGAGTTACAGGAGGTAGCTAAACAATTATGAAAGGCACAAAAGAAAGACAAATATTACTAGATTACATAGAAATGTTTTATTACAAATATGGATTGTATTAGTCAAAGTTATTAGGTATGAGGTATAACAAAAACTATAAAGAAAATAGATAATACTTCTATGTGTATATATAATTTATACATTCACAAATGTACACACAATGTATATAAACATATATCACAGAATGGTTATATATATATATATATATATATATATATAAATAACATGTGTGTATACATATAATGTACATATGTGTGTGCATACATAAATGTATACTTACATGTATATTCTGTGTTGATCTCTATGTCTTTCTAAAACACATGGATATTTTAAACTAGCAGACCCATTATCTGTGAATATAGCTTCTAGAGCAGCAGCCAAAACCTTGGACACCAAATTCTTGATTCTTGAATGCTATCAATGAAAAAATGAAATTGTAAAACAAAAATGGGGATCAAGTGATAAGTAAAGTAAAACAAAATATTTTTTCTCAAATGAGAAAGTACTTATATCCCTTTTAGGTTATATATTGATAGCATGTATCCTACTCACTTGCCTCACTTTCCACTGAAACTTTTCTTATAAAATAAATGATTTGAGCTAAGCTTCTGACACAATTCAGAGTCCTTAAATCACTGTTTCATGACAAAAGGCTTTGGATAGAGTGGTTCAAAGTATAATTAAGGGAATTTCAGAAGCTCATGGTAAGTACAGTTTGCCTTTCCTAGCTTTCAGGAAATAGTCCCAGAGACTAATAGCAGCCAATTCCTGGGAAATAGAAATTTAAGCAGAGAAAGAATATGAAAGGCATTATTACATTACTATTGCATAAAAGGTAAACAGAAACTGTACAAGATTGCATCCTTTTAAACTGATTCACAAGCAAATCATTCATATGTAATTTAGATTAAAAAAAAAACAAAAACAAACAAACAAACAAAAAAAAAAAACCTAGTGCCTGTCCTCATTAAATTAACAGAATAAGATAATTAAGAAGTTCATGTGCTTTTATAAAAGTAGATATTGTGGTAGGGTAAATAAGCAAACAAAAATTCTAATAAATAAAGCACTACATAAGATCATTTGTAACTTCAAAGGTATAAGGAAATCCCTAATGAGGAAAATACTGCTATAAATTCAAATTGGCAGCTCCTTTGGGATTTCTATCAGTTACCTAGAACACTGAAAGATGAAATCATTTGCTCAAGATCAAACAGTCAGCATGCATTAAAGAAAGAAATTTACCCCACATATTTATGATTCAAAAGATAATTCTATCAACTACTTCATGCAGTAATTTATAAACAGATAAAAAAATGATGAATAAGTAAATGAATGAATAGACCAATAAAAATAAACAAATGAAGGAATGAATGGATAAATGAATCAGTCAATGAAAAATAATCACTAGATTAATTATTAAGCAAAAATAAAAATGAGCCAATGTGACTGAATAAATAAATAAATAAATATGGAGAATGTGAATAGTGCCCCTGTAGTCTGTTAGATATACTGCTGAGTTTTGTTATAGGGTATAATTGGGTTAAAATTCAGCCTCTAAGATTTATTACTTTAGGTATCTGTGCTGTCATTTAACTTTAGGCAATTTCCTAATTGCATACATCATTCATTCACACATGCCATATATGTTTGCATATGTATTTATGCGTATAAGCATGCATGTGAACAGATGGAAGCTTCCATCAAAAAAAAAATGAACAAGAATTCTTTTATATGAGGTGGAAGTAAATGACTGTGATCCCTATTAATCAAAAAAGTCAGTTTAAAGTACAGAATCTTTTAACAAATGAGATTTTCAAGTATACACACTAAATGGACACAGATGAGTACTTTGCATTTGGTATAGCCAATGATGTTCTAAAAATATTTGATTGCATATTTACATGCATATTTCTGATAAGTGCTATATGATAACATGTTTATTCTGTAAACAAAATGACTATCCCATGATTCATTTTTGAATAGATTCTCAAGTGCTCAAAATATATTTCTTCCTGTAATTTATTAGAATTTCTCTTCTGTCTTATTTATACTTTACACTTCTTCAAGTTTATATTTTCATAGGAAGGAAAAAACACCACCTTCATAACCCTCAGTTATTATGCAAATTCTGAATTTGTATATTGTTTTGTTATTTGTATTTATAAATCATATTGAAAATCTACATGAGGAAACAAATTATTTTAAAAGTTTATAAATAATATAGTTTATATTTTCTCAACATGGTTTCATTGAAGGATCTAAAACTTCATATTCTATTGAAGGATCTACACATTTTGTAAAATTTTTCACAAAGTTCTAGAAAGCAGAATTTTAAGATTATAAAACATGAGAGCTATGAGGAACCTTAACGATATTCTCTAAGACATTGTAAGTGTCTTCCAGTAATTCAATCACTCATTTATTCAGTCAAAAACTTTAAATTTGCACCTCCTGTTCTCTACAACATGTTTTCCTAGATGTTCAATCAAAATTTCAAAAATAATGTCCTTTCCCCTAAATTTGCTTATTTTTTTCTGGTAACTATTTCTGATTTTGTAATTATCATCCACCTGATCTTCCATGTTCAAAACTTTATGCTCATTCATTCATTTTCTTATTTTTACTTTTACTTTTCTTTTAACTTTCATAATATAATCAGACACTATGTCCTATCACATCTATGGGAAAAACAATGAACATTCTTCTCTATTTTGTCTGCTGACATTGGAAATTATACCCATATAGATTATAGCATTACACTTATATCAAGTCTCCCCAAATCATTCTATGCCACATGCTTTCCCCAAAACAAACTAATGTTTCATGTGATTGTGAGAATAATTATTCTGAATGCTAACATGGTATATTGGATAAATTTCTGAAGTCAGAACTCCTGGGTTTAAAACTTGTTTTAGGTATTTACTAACTTTATGAATATTGGTAAAACACTTATTTTTAAGAGCCTTTTTGCTCATTTCAAATTTGAGGAATCAATTAACTTAAATTAACATTTATTTTTCATGTACTATGCTGCAAATAATTCTTCTTGGATATAAAGAAAGAAACAAATATTCATGGATCCAGCAGACATTCTCCATTAAACCTATGGACCCTTTCTCAGAATATTATTTTAAAATGCATATCATAAAATGTATTGAATGTAAAGTGAAATAGTTATCATCCCTTACATTACTTTGAATGTATAAGGTATTATATATACATATACATACATATTTAAAACACATTTATATATTTATACAATATATGTTTCATAATATGGTTATTTAATATAAAATTTATATTTATAAAATATAAAATATGCATACATATGATTTGTTATATCCACCCATACCTACATCCATAAGCATCCATATACATACAACAATTTGAGAAGGTAAAGAGAACAAATAACTCAAGATAGAGTTATCATATATGTTCTGCTTACTATACAAAATTTCTATGAAGAAATGGCTGTGCAAAGTTCAATGTATTATATGAACATTAACTTTTGCATCTATATTGAACTTGGGTCTATATTGAACTTGACTTCTTTAGTGTCTTTAAACTCTGAGCTTCTGTGAGTTACTATGCTTTATTAGATTTCTGATGCAATTTTGCTAAAGAAAAAAAAACCTTGTAAGGATGATTTTGCTTAGAAAATTTCAAGCTTCGAAAGGCTCGTCTTTTGGAGTCAGAGTCAATTATTCCCAAATACAAGGAATCATAGAGCTTAAATTTTTAAACAGTAATTAGCATGCTTTCAAGTCTTTTTGAAATTTTGTAGTTATTGGGGTTGAATTTTAATATGGTGTTCACCTACAGTATTAACAGTTTTAATATGAAGTGACATATTCTATAAACAGTGTATATTGCACCTACTTATAAAAAGAAAATGGAGTGCACAGACACTTTATTACTCTGGGAACTGGATTGGAAAGTATATATGAGAACATGTGAAGTTGCAACTAAAGTTTTGTTTTTAACTGATTATAAAACTGAAAAGCTAAATTTCTTGTGCTTGAATGAAAAAAAAAAGAAAATTTCAAGATTCTCTGCCTAACATTCTAGGATTTTTATAGATTCATGCTACTCTATCTTCGCAAAGTTATTTCTTACTATTGCTGCCCTTTGAGCTTTTCAGATTACTCCATTCTCTGAATACCCTGTTCCCTGTCCCTGGATGTGGCTTTCTTTATTTTAATTTTTTGCTGTGTGGAGTGGGAGAGAGAGAAATATACCTTTTTCATTGAAAAATAAATTTAAATATATATAAAGGAATTTGTATTTGTGTATTCAACTCATTAAACATGTCAATTAATATGAAGATCTTTGCAAATTTTAAAGTAATATATAAACATTTATTGCTCTTGTGCTGTTTAAAGCCTACTGCCACTGTCACCTCTTGCAGGAAGCCTTCTATAAAGATCTATGCCCACATACCTTAAAGAGTAATTTATTTCCTAAACTATTCTTTATGTCTTCATTTGATTACAGACTTTTTAAAGACAGAGAACTTGTATTATCTAAAATGTTCATATCCTAATATATAGTGTGATAATATATAGACCTAATATATAGGTCACATATTCATTGCATGATAACTAGTCTGAAACACTTTTTAAAAAATTGAATGATGATGTCTGTTCACTATTTATTTTGCACCTTAAAGATCTAATAACACTTTACATTCCTTATATCATTGGAGTCTCATGAGAACACAGTGAGGTAAATAACGTCTCAAAGGGATTCAATGATTTGGAATCATAGAATGTCAATATTGGGAAGATCATGAAGTGTGATAACTCCAATCTATATGTATGCCAGGAAATCCAACACAAGAATAAAGACCACCATCTTCAATTTTTGGATAGTTTATTAGAAAGAAATAGGATTAAATTTGTTCTGATTAAATACATCAGGAAAGATGAGGTGAAGTTGCAAGGAAACAAATTATATTTGCTTTTATAAATTATTCATACTTTACACATATTTGTACTATAAAGGGGAAAAACAACAACAAAATTTCCTAACAAAGAGTTTTTAATAGTTACATTTACAATCCCATCCTACTGCTATGATTTTAATGGGATTTGTCCACTGTCTTTATTCCTACACTCTTGTCCTTTGTTCTTAGTATATCTGAATTTATATTACATTTAAACTTCACCTTTTTGATCTGAGTAGTTTTTTACATGTGTCAAGACCAATCTATAATTGGTTTCCTTTCTATTCAATTATGAAATAAACTGTTTGTAATCTTTATCAGACAAAAGAATAGTGAAGTCATTCCATGAACACTGGACTGCATTAATTTCATTTCATGAATCCATTAGATTGTATTATATGTCTTTATTTCTGTGAACTTGATAAAGAGAGAAATAATTTACTATGATTTAAATACTTCAATTTTTGAAAGATAGTCTGACTTTTCAGTTTATTCAATATTTATTATGAAATAATTATTTGTTAGGAGTCACAATGGTATAATAAATAAAGAAAATGAATCAGAATCAGGCCACTTTTTACACATCCTGAATGTTTGACTTTGAGTAAATTACCTAATGTCTCCAATTTCAAGGTGATCCTTTGATATTATATATAATTATATATAATACATTCTCTATATTTATATATATATGTAAATATATATAATCAGCACTTATGTCAATTTATACTGATATGGAGGAGTTTTTTTTTTTTTTTCAGAATTACTGGCAGCACAGGTCAAGATGATTATGACTCTGAGGATGAGGAGTATGAGGATTAGTAAAGCCTAAGTATTTGTAGTCCCTACCTGGTACAAGGATTCCTGCAGTAGCGAATATAGTACCCACCCATCAAAAGAATTTTATTTGGGATCAGGGGAAAGCTTAAAAAATAAGATTTTATAATTCACATTGTTCATCCAAACATCAAATTATAACAATTCCAAGAGTGAATATTGTTAGGGGGAGAAAAGAAGGGTAGGCTTTTTCAGAAAGGCAATTGTGGATGTTGGATCTTTATAATATTTTATGACTAAGAAATTTATGTTATTAAATATTCTTATGATTGGCTAAGAGGGAAACTTTAGCTCAATTTGATGCAATCACATTCTCCCAAAGGCAGACAAATAACCATTTTCTCTTGTATACTTTTCTCATAATGGTACAATGGGAAAGTTCTGAATATTGAGTCAAAGAATGAAGGTTGGAATCCTGGATCTGCCATTTACTAGTTGTACCCCATTGGGCAAACCACTTTAATTGTCTCCACCTTGGTTTCCTCATTAAAAAAATTACAGTTTGAAATAGATTTCCTCGAAAGTCATTCTTCTCTCTAAATGCATAATCCTATGAGCATAACAGCTATGCTGTTGTTATCATAAATGTTAAATTAATTCTAAATCCATGAAAGAATTTCTTTCAGGTTCTATAGCTACTTATATATTTCCAAATACTGCAAGAAGTGAAATGACAATAACAAAAGAGACATACTTGTTACAAGAAAAAAAAATGAGATTTTCCATAGATGTGAAGGAGGACAGATTATACTCAGAAAATTTCAGAATTTTTTGTGAGATAAAAAATTTCTTCCATAGAATAGCATACCCGAGAATTATACTCTGTGTATTTATGATGATGGTAGGCAGATTTCTGTCATTAGTCCTGAAGTAAAGTGATGGGAGCAGTAAGGAAAGTCTAGTAAAATCTTAATCCAATCAAGCCAATATTGAGTTTCCATGAAAATCATAAGTTCTATGAATACCTTCCAAATTTTGAGTCCTATTTTCAATTGACCAATAATGGTTCACAAGATTTTGAGCCAAAGTGATACCTGAGAATATGTGAGTAGTTATATGGAATATTATAGAGTTTGGTTGGAATTCAAACTTGACTATAAATGAATTATCTCATTCTGAAAAAAAAAAACTCAAGTTAGAAATAAATTCAATTTGTGCTTGAGCAAGATTCTTTGTGACATCAACTCTATTCAACTAAATGTGCATTTTTAGTTCCAACAACATATGAGGCAGTACACTAAGTAGCAGGAACACAAAAGCAAATAATTTTCAACCCAAAGGGGCTTGCATTTTGCTGGATAATGCAATAAATAAAAAATGCGACACACACACACAACATCAATAGCAAGGTAATTTTATCAAAATCAATAGAGATAGGAGAATAAGATATTTTGTAGGAAGAGAATCTTAAACTTAGTCTTAAAGAACATTGGACAAACAGAATGCTTTAATACAACTGCACAGAGACATTTACTATTCAGAGAGATTTAAAAATGGATATTTTTTCCTAGAATGCAAACACTCTATAAAGAAAGGTTGTGACCAGATTTTGAAGGTTTTCAAAATACTTGCAAAGTAGATTGGACTTCACCATGTAAGTAAATAAAAAGGTAATACTCAAGTGTCTCGAAAAAATAAATGTAGCCATGTTTATGATTTAGGGATACTAATTTGGCAGCTGTATGAAGGATGAATTGGCCAGGTTAGAAGGTGATTACAGGAATATAGGTCAGAAGACTGCTCATATATCCCAATGGAAAGGATAAAGGTCTAAATCAAAGTGGCAAGTATGTGAGAAAAGAGGTGGTGATAAGAATGAGATATTGCGTGGAGGGAGAAACTGAGATTCAAACACTGATTTAATAAGCTGTGGGGGACAGGGGGATAATGCTGAGTCAAATACAACTTCAAAGTGAAGAACATTAAGGGAATTTAAGCACTTTTAAGGTTATTGTGTGCTAATAGTAATATTGCTAATAAATGTCAGAAATCAGAATTGAAATTCAGACTTATGTCTTCATAATTCCATTTTTCTTCAGTCATGTATACTATCAAGGGCATAATTAATGCTACTTTTCTTGCCCAATTTATGGTTCTTAATGCATTCTAGTCCTCATATCCATTAAACTCTTCTTCCTTTCTTTCTGTATAACTATTAACTTAAATTCTTTGGCCAAGAATGATTATATAGTTTATATCACTAAATATGGTATTCCATGCTTTATATCATATTGCATAAATCCATAAGGCTTAGAGAACTGAAGGAAGGGAATCATCTTGAAAATATTGAAGGATGGGATTTTAAGGGCAACAAAGAATAGAAATGAGAAAAACCACATGAAACCAAACCTCTGAACAGAGTCTGATGGAATGGCATCATTCACCAGCTCAAATGAGAGTGGAAAAACTTCAAGAAAGGTCATTCTCACTGGGGTGAAAAGTGTATTCAGCACAGCTCAGACAGACTCTGGGAAAGCTGTTGAGAGACTCTTAATCACAGTAAATCAGGAACTAATATCTTCAGTCCTGGCTCAGAAGAGGAGCAAGTCAATGGAGCAGTTTTCAGTCGCAGCTCAAAAGGAAAACTCTGAGAAACCAGGCTGTTTTCTGAAAAGAAAAAAGCAAAGCTAACCCCTGCAAACACAAGGGACCCTGGTCTCAAATCCAAGAATGAACAGGAAGCTTAGGATAGCAACCCCTTTACCCCAGGAAAAAGATTCCACCTTAAAAGTTAAAAAAGAGGAAATATCAAAAGAAAAGAAAAGAAAATGAACAAGAAACAGAAAAGAACCTTGACCATAGCTACTATGGTGACAGGGCAGATAACTCAGATGAGAACAAAATGTGCATAGAAGAATCTCAGAGAGTTGGTATGAATTGGTCTAAGGCTCAAAGAGATTTCTTGGAAGTGCTTATAAAAGTCTTTATAAAGCAAATGAGAAAGGTAGAAGAAAAAAAAATGAGAAAGGAGGGATGGAGCCAAGATGGCAAACTGCAGATGGCATTCTCTGTGAGCTCCTGGAGACCTTCCCTCAGACCCAGATAAATTGAACCTCCAAACTGATTTTGGAGTGAGGGCTCCACCAAAAACTTGGACCGCAATGCACTTCTATCAAAAATCTACTTTGGAAAAATGCTGGAGAAGGTTAGTCTCAGGGGAATTGGCAGCTGGCCAAGATCAGACACCAGCCGGAGTGGAAGTCAGAGCTGCGACAGAGGGGCAGATTTTAGGCACCCAGGACGTCCCTGGGAGATGCCTGGACCACTATGAGCTGCTTGCGGGCAGGTGCTTTGGCAGATCTACCTTTGGTAAAGAGTGGATTGAGAGCAGCTGAAAGTGTGGTCTTAGTGCTGATCTAGCAGACCAGCCTCAGACCTGAAGTCAACTCGGCAAACTGTCCCAGGGAAAATTGAAACTGCAGCAGAATTCCTTGCTCAATACCTTAATACCTCAGCTCAAAACCATGAACAAGAAGTAAAAGAGAGCTCTCACCATAGACAGATTCTACAGAGAGAAAGTAGGGCAGTCCCCAGATCATGAGATTCTAAAAACAAACCCAGATAAAGCCACAAAGGCAGACTTAAGCTGGTGTCCTTTTCAAAAGGCTTATGTGGAAGATTGCATATAGAATCTCAAAAGAGACTCAGAAGAAGAATGGGGAAATAAATTTAGATCAGTGCAACAGAGATGTCAAAAACTGGAAAACAGGACTGGTGAATTGGAAAAAGAAAACAATTCACTGAAAAACAAAATTGGTGAATTGGAAATAATCACCAATTCACTGGAAAATAAAAATGGCAAATTGGAAAAAGACAATAATTCACTGAAAAATAAAATTGGCCAAATGGAAAAAGATGGCATTGAACTAAGAAATTCAATTGGCCAGCTACAAAAGGAGCCAAAAAAGGTAAGTGAAGGAAATAATACTTTAAAAATTAAAATTGAACAAATAGAAGTATATGACTCAATAAGACTTCAAGAATCAGTCAAACAAAAACAAAAAAAAATGAAAAAAATAGAAGAAAATATGAAATATATCCTAGGAAAAACAACTGACTTGGAAAACAGATCCAGGAGAGACAAGCTAAGGATTATTGGACTCCCTGAAAGCCACTATGAAAAAAAGAACCTGGATGCTATCTTCCAGGAAATCATGAAAGAGAATTGCCCTGATGTTTTAGAATCAGAAGGCAAAATTGGCATTGAAAGAATTCATCGATCACCTCCTCAAAGAGACCCCAAATTAAAACCCCAAGGAATATTGTGGCCAAATTTCAGGACTATCACACCGAGGAAAGGATATTGCAAGCAGCTACAAAGAAACAGTTCAAATACCGAGGAACTGTAATTAGAATTACACAAGATCTGTCAGCTTCCACATTAAAGGATAGAAGGGCATGGAATCAGATATTCCGAAAGGCAAAAGAACTTGGATTTCAGCCAAGAATAAGTTAACCAGGTAGAATGAGCATCATCTTCCAGGGAAGAAGATGGTCATTCAATGATACAGGAGAATTTTACCTATTTCTAATGAAAAGACCAGATCTGAACAAAAAATTTGACCTCCAAATACAGAACTCAAGAGAAGCATAAAAAAGTAAAAAGGAAAGAACTCTTGACAACTATATTTCTACTATAGGTATCCTTAAACAATGGGAGTATAATTCGATTTTTCTTTGATAATAATGGAAAAGAAAGTAGAGGTCAAAGGGATACCATACTGATAAAGGGGGAGGAAGGAGGCAAAATAAAGTAAAAATAAAGGAGGTAAAATAAGGCAAAATCTCATAAAGAGACATAGAAGATCTAACATAATTGAGGGAAAGAAGGGAGAGCAATGAGTATTGTGTAAACCTTACTCTCATTAGACTGGACTCTAAGAGAGTATATCAGACACATTTGGCTTCAAAGAAAGGCCTGACCCTCACTAGATTGGACTCTAAGTGAGTATATCAGACATATTTGGCTTCAAAGAAAGGCCTGACCCTCCTTGTGGGAAGGTGGGAGGGAAAGGAGGACAGGAAAGGGATAGACTAATAGAAAGATTAGGGGAAAGGTAACTCTCCCATGAAACGGAAGTGAGTAGCACACTGGATTAAAAGCCAGAATCCTACAATAGGTTGTTTATGAGAATCACATATAAAACATAGAGATACACAGAGAGTGAAGGTAAAGGGCTGGAGCAGAATCTTTTATGCTTCAGGTGAACAAAGAAAAGAAGGGGTAGCAATCCTTATGTCGGATCAAGTGAAAACAAAAATAGATCTAATGAAAAGAGATAAGGAAGGAAATTAAATTTTACTAAAGGGTACCATAGACAATGAAGCGGTATCAATACTAAACATATATGCACCTAGTGGTATAGCATCCAGATTCCTAGAGGAGAAACTAACAGAGATGCAAGGAGAAATAGACAGTAATACTATACTAGTGGCGGATCTCAACCTTGCTCTCTCAGAATTAGATAAATCAAATCACAAAATAAATAAGAAGTTAGGGAGATAAACAAAAGGCTAGAAAAGTTAGGTATGATAGAACTCTGGAGAAAATTGAATGGTGATAGAAGGGAGTATACTTTTTTTCTCAGGGGTTCATGGAACTTATATGAAAGTTGATCATGTGTTAGGGCATAAAATCCTCAAAATCAAATGCAGGAAAGCAGAAATAGTAAATGCATCATTCTCAGATCCTGATGCAATAAAACTCACATGTAATATAAAGCCAGGAGAAAACAGGCCACAAGTTAATTGGAAATTAAATAACCTAATCCTGTAGTGGCTAGAAACAGGAAACTGAATAGATGCCCTTCAATTGGAGAATGGCTGAATAAATTGTGGTATATGAATATTATGGAATATTATTGTTCTGTAAGAAACAACCAGCAGGACAATTTCAGAGAGGCCTGGAGTGACTTGCATGAACTGATGCTGAGTGAAATGAGCAAAACCAGGAGATCATTATATATGACAACAACAATACTATATGAAGATCAATTCCGATGGACATGGCTCTCTTCAACAATGAAATGTTTCAAACCACTTCCATTTGTTCACTGAAGGAAGCCATATACACCCAAAGAGAGAGATGTGAAATGTGGACCACAAAATAAGATTCTCATACTCTCGATTGATGTTTGCTTACATTGTGTTTCCTTTATCTGATATGTCTTTTGGGTAGATATGATTTTTCTTGCACAACAATTATAAGTTCAGAAATATGTATACATATATTCAATTTGCCAAGTATTTTAACATAATTAACATGTAGTGGATATCCTGCCATGTAGGAGAGGGGTGGATAGTTGGGGGGGAAATTTGTAACAGAAAGCTATGTAAGGATTAATGTTAAATAATTACCCATACATATGTTTTGCAAATAAAATAAAGTAAAATAAATTAGAAAGGAAATGAGAACTATACATGAGAAAGTCAACAGCTTGGAAAAGGAAGGAATGAAATTGTCTGAAGAAAACAACTTCTTAAAAATTGGAATTAATGAAATGGAAAAAGAGATACAAAAGCTAAAGAAAATCACACTTTAAAAACTAAAACAGGGCAAATGGAAGCTAATGACCCTGTGAGACAACAAGAATTAGTCAAACTAACTAAAAAGAATAAAAATGGAAGAAAATGTAAAATAGCTCATTGGGAAAAAAAAAAAACTTGACCTTGAAAATAGATCTAGAAGAGATAATTTAAAAATTATTGACCTACCTGAAGGCTACGACCAAAAAAAGAGCCTGGATGACATTCTTTAAGAGATAATTAAGGGGGGCGGAGCCAAATGGCAGAGTGAAAAGGTGACTTTCTGCCTCTCCTCCAATCTTCTCTCAAATCAACAATAAAATAAGCCTCTGAACTGATCTTCAAGTCAACGAACTCAGAAATATTTGGACACGGCTCTCTGGATAACTTCATATCAGGTTAGTCGGACTCAGACAGAGAGATAAATAGACGACTCCTGTGTAGGCCGGAAGTGAGGGTGGGACTCCACTCAGCTCATCCTGGCAGAAATTCCAAACTCCGAACTCCAAATTCCAAACACCTGGAGTTTATCTGAGGCACTCGGGACACTCTGCCCTGATTGGGGGCAGGTGTTCTGGCAGACTTGCCTTGTTTAAGGAGTAATATTTACTTAGTCCTAGCCCCCACCGGCCCACCACCTTAAGTCAACTCGCCGAAGTGCCCCAGGGCAAAGCTTTTTCAGCTTCTTTTATTTTTTCCCCTACCTTAAAGAGATATCCACGCTGTCTAAAAAAAAAATGAAGAAGCAAAAGAGAGCTCTCACCATAGACAGCTTTTATAAAGAGAAAGAAGTGATGATCAACCCCCCTAATTCAGAGGTTCCTTTAGACAAAACTCAAGAGAAAATCAGCAAGGACCATCACTGGTCCCCTTTTCAAAAGTCCTTTCTGGAAGATTGCATAAAGAACCTCAAAAGAGAGCTGGAGGATAAATGGGAAAATAAACTGAAATCAGGGCAAGAAGGATATGATATCTTGCAAGAAGGATATGATGCCCTTCAAAAGAGGTATGAAAAACACACCAATTTATTGAAAAATAAAATTATTGAAGTGGAAAAAGAGTGCAATGAACAAATTGGCCAGTTAAAAAAGGAGCTTAAAAAGGTAACTTAAGAAAACAACACTTTAAAAATAAGAATTGAACAAATGCAAGTGAATGACTCAATAAGACTTCAAGAATCAGTCAAACAAAAACAAAAAAATGAAAAATTAGAAAAAAATATGAAATATCTCCTAGGAAAAACAACTGACTTGGAAAATAGATGTAGGAGAGACAATCTAAGGATTATAGGACTTCCTGAAAGCCATGATGAAAAAAGTAATCTAAACACGATCTTCCAGGAAATCCTGAAAGAAAACTGCCCTGACATTGTAGAATCAAAGGGCGAAATCACCATTGAAAGAATCCACCAATCACCTCCTGAAAGAGACCCCAAAATTAAAACCCCAAGGAATATCGTGGCTAAATTTAAGGACTATAGCACCAAGGAACAGATTCTGCTAGCAGCTACAAAGAAACAATTAAAATACAGAGGATCAATAATTAGAATCACACAGGATCTGTCAGCCTCCACACTGAAGGATCGAAGGGCCTGGAACCAGATATTCCGAAGGGCAAAGGAACTTGGATTACAACCAAGAATAACCTCTCCAGCTAGAATGAGCATTATCCTTCAGGGAAGTAGATGGTCATTCAACGATATAGGTGAATTTCACCTATTTCTAATGAAAAGACCAGATCTGAACAAAAAATTCGACATCCAAACACAGAACTCAAGAGATGCATAAAAAGGTAAAAAGGAAAGGACTCATGAGAAATTTATTTCTACTAGGGGGATATTTGAAGTTTGGGGGTATAATTAACCAGATATTACTTTGATAATATGAAAAAGAGGACTAGTGGGGGAAAGGTTATCATACAGGGGAAAAGAAGGAAAAAGTGGTAAAATAAGATCTAAAAAAAAAGGAGGTAAAAACAAGGTAAAATCACTTGAAGAGGCAAAGAAAACCTAATATAATTGAGAGAAAGAGGGGAG
>JAJPUD010008385.1:67570-90420 GCA_023553655.1 Myrmecobius fasciatus
TGTCAGATTGGCTAAAATGACAGGAAAAGATAATGATGAATTTGGAGGGGATGTGGGAAAACTGGGACACTAATACATTGTTGGCGGAACTGTGAATGGATCCAACCATTCTGGAGAGCAATTTGGAGCTATGCTCAAAAAGTTGTCAAACTGTCCATACCCTTTGACCCAGCAGTGTTTCTGCTGGGCCTATATCCCAGAGATTTTAGAGGAGGGAAAGGGACCTACCTGTGCAAGAATGTTTGTGGCAGCCCTTTTGGTAGTGGCTAGAAACTGGAAGCTGAAGGGATGCCCATCAATTGGAGAGTGGCTGAATAAATTATGGTATATTAATATTATGGAATATTATTGCTCTGTAAGAAACGACCAGCAGGACGATTTCAGAGAGGCCTGGAGGGACTTCCATGAACTGATGCTGAGTGAAACAAGCAGAACCAGGAGATCATCATACACAGTAACAACAGTATTGCATGATGATCAATTCTGATGGACATGGCTCTCTGCAACAAAGAATTGTCTCAAACCAGTTCTAATTGTTCACTGAAGAAAACCATATATACCCAGAGAGAGGGATATGAAATATGGACCACAACGCAACATTTTCATGATCTGTATTGACATTTGCTTGCATTGTGTTGCCTTTCTCTGATTCTTTTTTTTCTTGTAGATAGGATTTTTCTTGCATAACTTCTCAAGCATTTCAACATTATTAACATGTAGTGAACTTCCTGCCATCTAGGGGAGGGGAGGGGACTGGGGGTAATATTTGTAATGATCAATGATGGGGAACTACCCATACATATGTTATACAAATAAAAAGCTTTAATAAAAAAAAGAGATCATTAAGGAAAATTGCCTGGGTATTCTAGAAACATAAAAGGAAATACTCATTGAAAGAATACATGGATCATCGTCCAAAAGAGATTCCATAAGGAAAGCCTCAAACAACATTGTTGCAAAACTCCAGAATTATAATCTCAAGTCAAAAATAATGCAAGCTGCCAGAAAAAATTCAATTACCAAGGAGCAACAAGCAGGATTACCCACAATCTGGCAGTTTCTACAATAAAGGATTGGAGGACTTGGAATATCATATTCCAGCAATGGAAGTAGTAGGGCAAACCGAATCAGGGGACACTGAAGGGATTTGCCTGTGAATAGACTCTGATATGATGCCATGAAAGAAAAACACATTAAGGGGTGAATAAAGGTCAGTAAATGAAAAAGGAAAGAGGAGATAAATAATAGGATAATTAGTTCACATGAAGAAGTGCAAAAGACCTACTATAATTGAAGGAAATAAAGTAGGAGAATGAGTATTGTATGAAGCTTTATCTCATCAGTTTTGATTCTAAGAGGGAAAAACAATCATTTAGTTGGGTATAGAATGTTATCTAACCCTATCAAAAAGTAGGAGGAGAAAGAGGAAACAAAAAGGAATGGCAGGATAGAAGGGAAAGCAGAAACACTAGGGGAAAAGGTAAAAGAAAGAGGGAAAGAGAAATAGAAGATAAAGTAATGGGTTGATTGAGTTAAAAAATACTACGAAGAGAGAAGGGAGAAGGGGTGATAGGAGATAAATTAGTCAATGAGTGTATAAAAAACAACACTACTAACAGAAGGGAGGGGAGAATTAATGATAGAAGATAACATACCTGGTGGGGTGGATAAAACAAAGACTTAGGACAGGGTGGAAAGGGAAAACAAAAGTATGTACAGAAATAAAATAGGATAGAGAGAAATACAGCCCTGATAATCATAACTGTCAATGTGAATGGGATGAACTCTCCCATAAAATGGAAGCAAATAGCAGAGTGGATTAGAAAAGAGACTCCTACAATATGTTGTTTACAAGAAACACATTTTACATGGAGACACATACAAAGGCTAGAGCAGAATTTATTATGCTTCAGCTGAAGTTAAAAAAAACAACAGCATTAGAAATTCTGATCTCAGATAAAGCAAAAATAAAAATAGATCTTATTAAAAGAGATTGAGGGAAAGTACATCTTAATAAAAGGTGCCAAAAACAATGAAATACTAACAGTACTGAATGTTTATGCACTAAGTGGTTAGGCAGCCAAATTCTTTTTTTTATTTTTTTTATTTTATTATATTTTTTTGCTTTTTGCTGAGGCAATTGAGGTTAAGTGACTTGCTCAGGGTCACACAGCTAGGGAACGTTAAGTGTCTGAGACCAGATTTGAACCCAGGTCCTCCTGACTTCAGGGCTGGTACTCTATCCACTGCGCCACCCAGCTGCCTTGGCAGCCAAATTCTTAAAGAAGATTTTAAGTCAGAGGATGAAATAGATAGCAAAACTATATTTGTGTGGGACCTCAAGCTTCCCCTCTCAGAATCAGACAAATGTAACCACAAAACAGACAAGAAAGAAACTAAGGAAGTTAAAAGAATCCTTGAAAACATAGATATGATAGATCTCTGAAAAAAAATTGACTAATGGCAGAATGGAATACATCTTTTTCTTGACAGTACATGGCACCTTCATAAAAATTGACCATGTATTAGGATCTAGAAATCTCACAATCAAGTGCAGAAAGGCAGAATAGCAAATGTTTCCTTTTCAGACCAAAATGCAATAGAATTTATATTCAATAAAGGAGAGTAAAAGATAGATTAAACACCAATTGGAAATTAAATAACATTCTAAAAATGAATTCATCAAACAATAAATCATAGAAATAGTCCATAATTTCATCCAAGAGAAAGACAATAAAAAGAGAACATATCAAAACCTATGAGATGTAGCCAAAGCAGTTTAAAGCAGTATCTCTAAATTACTACTTGAATAAAATAGAGAAAAAGGAGATCAATAAATTGGACATGCAATTAAAAAAGCTAGAAAATGAACAAATTAAAAACCCCAATTAATTACCAAATTAGAAATTCTGAAACTCAAAGGAGTGTGATTTACAAAACTGAAATTAAGAAAACTACTAAATTAATAAATAAAACTAAGAGTTGATTTTATGGGGAAAAAACAAGAAAATAACTAAAACTTTGGTTAATTTGATTAGAAAAAAATAAATGGAAAAACCAAATTACTAGCATCTAAAATGAAAATGATGAACTTACCTCCAATGACAAAGAAATTACAGCAATATTTAGGAGGTATTTTGCCTAACTGTATGGCAGCAAGTCTGACAATTTATGCAA
Source organism: Myrmecobius fasciatus (assembly GCA_023553655.1). Taxonomy (NCBI): domain Eukaryota; kingdom Metazoa; phylum Chordata; class Mammalia; order Dasyuromorphia; family Myrmecobiidae; genus Myrmecobius; species Myrmecobius fasciatus. Next base: position 70,748 of record JAJPUD010008385.1, read on the forward strand.
AAGAGATAAATATTTACAAAAATGTAAATTTCCCAGATTAATAAAAGAGGGCAAAAGAATAGAAATGAGCTATATGACACATGAAGATTACTACATGGTTGCAAGTGAAATTCAACAAAGATAGACTGAGGTATGTTTTCTCTGAGCAATATTATAGTTTATTAGCATGGGGGAAACCTGGCAATATAGTAGAGTAGTATCTGGCTTAGTTAAACCTGAGATCTTGAACTGGAGAGGCAGCTACTTTTGTATAAGATTAGATGAAATAACAGAATAAAATAGATGAAGAAATAATATAGTTTTTATAGGGTTGGCAAAATAGAAGTGAGGACAATGTGATTCGTTACATTTCTAAGGCTTGGGAAAAAATTGGTTTGAAATTTGGAATGAGAAGGCAACAATAACTCCCTTCTTCCCTCCCATAACTAAGAAATGTTCATTGTTGGAGCCTATCTGTAAGGTTAGAGATAATGGACCAGACTTCTTTGAATAGGAAAACACACAACCTCGAAGAATGGTTTGGTTATGTAAAACTTGTCGTTCCCTTACGGGCAGCAGATTTCCTTGAGGTAAAAAGAATACAATGATTAGCAAAACTGACTTTCTAAACTCAATTCATTACAGAATAGATGAATATCTAAACTAACGTCAGAGATCAAGAACTATGATTTAGGTACTTATAGGACTAAGTAAATTAATTGTAAACAAGGTCAAAAAATGAAACAACTTAATTTTCTCAATATCAAATTATTTTTTCTATCAGTGTAGTATAGATAGTTTTCTAGAACTTTAAAGTTGGTACTCTGTAACAATGTGCTAAAAAAGAAAGTGAAAATTCCAATAAACCCTAGGGCAAAGCAGTTCCTATATGAAATGTCCATATAAGACATCTATTCTGGAGGCAACACAGTTTGGGGGATATTGATTATTTTCCACAATAATTCATATCCTTATAGATACATGATTAACTGAAAGGCACATATAATAAAAGACCCTACTTTTCTTTTTTATTACATCACTAAATAGAAAGATAGATGAATAGATATGTGTGTGACATTTTTTTCAGTCTGAATGTGTGCTTAAGGAATCCTTGAACATACCCTATATACATATTCAAAAATTCTTGAAAGATATAAAAACCTAGACATCTTATTTTAATAATCTTCTGATTATACATTTCAATGAAGAAAAAAAATACAAGATGTTTGATTACATACAAGATGGTTTGATTAGCATCACTTCTTCATTACTTCCTTTACAAATGCCATCAAAGATGGTCAGTACAAGTAGCATTATTTTTATTTTTCGAGGAGAGCAAGAGATTTTATTAAAGAGCTATCTTTATATAATAAATATAATAATAAATAATAAATAGCAATGAGTATCAAAAATGGGGCAAATATATGGTACTTTAATTAAATTTAATTTAGTAAGCATTTATTTATCCCATACTATCTCCTAGTTGTGAAACACACTTTCTAAACTAACAAAGAGATATTTCACTGAAAGAGTTGTATGAGAATATTCAACACGTTAGTGAGTCCAGTGGTACCTAATTTAATTGGATTCAATTTTTTCATAATCATGGATTCCTCTACTTGGATAGTAGCTACTTTTATACACCTGGGAGAACACTAAAAATAGGAAGTGTTACAATCCATTAATTGGATAATTTCAAAAATGGGGAAATCTTGTGTTAGGCTAAGGGAAATGTTCATTAATCATAGCAACTTTGTTATTAGATCTTTCACAAGAAAAGCAGGAGTTTTCCAAAGGTAATAAGATTCTTTCAAAAAGATCCAGGGCCTTCTACAATTTATAATATCCTAGGGTTCAACCTACACTATCCTAGAATTCAAGAAAGTTTTGTGTTTATAGCAAAGGTCGTTAGGGAGTGGAAGGTAGATATTCACAGGATTGAGGAGATATTATACCAGCAATGAACCTTATTATAGAATGGTAGTAGGGAAAAGAGATGGTAACATGCCATTTACATTTTTATTACATTTCTAACTAACAATAACTAGCTGATAAATTGAATACTAGCAATGATAATCCTATTCTGATAATATTAATACATATAACTAACTTAATTGCATTAAACTTAATTCACTATTTAATCACTGATACATATCAAGTTACAGTAAACTGAATAAACACTGATTAAGTAGGAGTATCAAAATCATCATCATAAAAGTACTATGATAGATAATGTAAATTAAAAGAACAATCAATTTATTTCTCTACTTAAAGAAAATATGTCTTATGGAGAATATACATGGACTATATATATACATATATGCATATATATATAGTTATATACTTATATTATCTATATCTATGTATCATGACATTTAAACCCACATATATTTTATACAGATATGTTTATATGTATATGATTATATCTACATATACACATATATGATTACAAATACACATTCACACATATACATTTATGTGTACACATACATATATACATATGCATATACAGGAGGAAAAAATCAGCCAATATACAACTAACTTCTCCCTATATGTATACACACAATGTATACAAAATTAATAAAATATATTAGGGAATGGTGAGCACTAGCATTTTTTTTGAATCAAATAAGGCTTGATGTAAAAGGGGGAATTAGAGCTGAATCTTGGTGGAAATTATAGATCCTAAGAGATGGAGGCGAGAGAGTAGAATATGCCAGGTTTAAATAGAAATGCAAAGAGATTGAGGACCTTGTGTGTGGAACAATAAATAGACTGATATGCTATGTCACAGAATGTTGGGAGGGTTATAATGGAGTAAAAAGACTGGAAAGATAGGAGAGAGGCAATTTGTTTATGTCTAAGAGTACCATACAGAGTAATTAATATTAGATGCTCAAGGAAATGAGGTTTGTTGAAATTGAATTTGGAGTGTGGAGAATGACATTATTAGACAATATTTAGGGGGCATATGAACTTGTTGGCTATGTAGAGGATAGAATAGAATGGGAGAAACTATGTGATAGATACACTAACCATAAAACTATTGAAATAGGCTAATTGAGATGATGATAAGAGCCTGAAATAGCATGATAGACATGTGATGGAGAGGATATACAGTACATAAGAGATATTTGGAAACATAATGGCCAAGATTTGGCAACAGATTGAATGTGTAATGTGTTTGACTGATTCTTGAAGTCTTATTGAGTCATTCACTTCTATTTATTCAAGTTTAATTTTTAAAGTATTGTTTGATTCAGTTACCTTTTTTAGCTCCTTTTGTAACTGGCCAATTGAATTGTTTTGCTCATTGCATTCTTTTTCCATTTTATCAATTTTGTTTTTCAGTGAATTGTCTTTTTCCAATTCACCAATTTTGTTTTTCAGTGAATTGGTGTCTTTTTCATATCTTTTTTGTAGGGAATTATATACTTCTTGCACTGATTTCAATTCATTTCCCCATTTTTCTTCTAGGTCTCTTTTGAGATTCTTTATGCAATCTTCCAGGAAAATCTTGTGAAATGGGGACCAGCTCATTTTCGCCTTTGTGGCTTCCTCTGATATTGCTTTCCCTTTAGGAACCTCAGGATCTGAGGTCTGCTCTTCTTTCTCTCCATAAAAGCTGTCTATGATGAGAATTCTCTTCTGTTTCTTACTCATGTTTTAGAACTTGAGGTCTACTTAAAACAGGGGACCCTCAGCTGTTTCAATTTGTCCTGGGGCAGTTTGCATAGTTGACTTACCATGTGGGGCTGGTCAGGCTAGTTCTGGTTCTCAGTTGTTCTCAATTCATCTTTTACCAAAGGCAGATCTGCCAAAGCACCTGCCTGCAAGCAGAGCAAAGTGGCCCAAGCATCTCCCAGGGACTTGCTGGTGCCTAGAATCCACCATGCTCCTTCCCAGCTCCAGTCTCCCACCCCTGCTGCACGCTGGAGCCTGAGCACAGTAAGCGGCTGATTCCCTGCCCATCTGAAACAGACCTGCTCCGGAGTTCTTCCAAGGTAATTTTTGATGGAAATGTGTTGTACTCCAAGGGTTTGAGGAAGCTTTAACTCTAGAACCATTTCAAAGGCTTAATTTGTTCTTGGTTTGAGGGAAGATCAGAAGAGCTCACAGAGTCGTGTCTGCACTCTGCCATCTTGGCTCCCTTGAATGTGTAATTTGAAAGAAGGTTCAACATGATATGAAAGTTATAAGCTTGACTGACTGAGAAGATGGTAATATCCTCTAATATATAGAAGTGAAGTAGGTTAAAGAGGGGAAGAAGATAGTTCAAATAGAGAATAGTGAAGGAAATTTACAGAAGATGATCCTTAATTTGATTCTTGAAGAATGCTCAGAATTCTGAGGTGACAGAAACAAGGGCATACATTTCAAACTAGGGGTAACCTCTGCAAAGATAAAGATGATGTAGATTGGATCTCATATGTAAAGAACAAAAAGGATATCTGTTATTTTGGGTGTGTGAAAAACATTAATGTCAAGTAAATCTATGAACATAGTCTAGAGATATAAACTAATATTTGCATGAATATCTGAAGAGTTTAATTTTATCTTAAAGGAACTAAACTTTCTTTTAGAACCCATATTTCAATGATTATTAACAGTATTTTCCTTCCCTTACCTCTCATCCTCAGTATTATCATTTCTCAAGTATTTCTAATCCTTCATAGACTTTTCTTTCTCTCTCTTCTAATGGTTTCTTTTTTAAATAAAGCTTTTTTTATTTTTCAAAATATATGCATGGATTATTCTTTGTCATCAACCCTTGCAAAACTTTGTGTTCCAATTTCCCCTTTCTCCCTTTCCCCTAGATGGTAAGTAGTCCAATATATGTTAAATATGGTAGAAATGTATATTAAATCCAATATATGCATACATATTTATACAATTATTGTGCCACACAAGAAAAATCAAATCCACCTGGGAAAAATGAGAAAAAACAAAATGCAAGCAAATAACAACAAAAAGAGTGAAAATGCTATTTTGTCAACCACACTCAGGTCAACTCTCTCTGGGTGTAGATGGTTCTCTTCATCACAAGATGATTAGAATTGTTCTGAATCATCTCAATTTTGAGAACTATGCATAGACTTCTTTCTTATAAATAGATAAAGAGCACAGTCAACACACTTTGTGTTGTGTCATATCCAATAATCTGCATCAATTGTCCACCACATCTGTATAATGAGAGGAGAGAATATATTCCATTTTTGGTACTCTGGAACTAAGTTTGGATTATATGCATAAGGTGAAATCTGATTTTATTTGTTGGTGTTTTTTCATATTTCAAGTTATATTACATCATTATTTGTAGGAGATCACAAGGGATATCATTATTTACAAAAGATAGTGCTCAAGAGGAATGCATAATAATGCACTATAGTAACAATACAGCAAAAACAGCAAAAAAAAAATAATTGTACCTCTACTTTATCATCATCATCATTAGAACTAGTCTTGAAGGAAGCTAAAAATTCAACTGTTTAGAAGTTACACTTTTAAGCTCAGGTTTGAGATTTGAGAGTTATTGGAATTTCCCTTTCCTTAATGTAGATATAGGTATAGATTTATGTATATTAGTAATTTCAGAATTATAAAGTCATAGATTTGGAATTAGAAATATATAAAGTTAATTTGATAGGTAAGGAATCTTAGTGATTTATGAAAGGTGCCAGCTACAAAGGTCCTCTACCTAAATATTTTATCTACATTGCTGTTCTCATGGTGTCTTTCCCAATTAAATTGTGAATTCCTCTTGAGTAAGGACTGTATTTTTGTCTTTCATCATATCTCCATAGTAAAGCACAATACTTAGCACATGGTAGATTCTCTTTTTTGTTTGTTTTGTTTTTTGTTGTTTTATTTTTAGTGGCTATACACATGCATTGTTTTAATAGACATTTATGAATAATGTTGGAACATAATAGGTTCTTGATAAATGTTTGTTGACTGATACCAAATATTATACATTTATCACTAGTACCATGTAAATGTAGAGATGTGCTTAACTGAGCTAGACCCTTGATGTTTATAATTTCACTGATAAAAGTTCATTTATTTGCATTAATTTTGGGAAGGGTTCCATATCTCTGATTTCATGGTTCTATCGAACAATTTTATATTGAAACTTTCTCCACTGGTGCAGATTAAAATTTTTTATATAATTTACACTTAGGAAGAAATAATTGGGGCTGTGTGGGTTTTAACAATTTGGTTCATAATCACAGAATTAGTTCAAATTGGAGAAAAAAAACCATGAAACTAACTTTCCTTAAACAGGAGACTAGTACTTTCTACGAGATTCTGTGCTGTATAAAATAAGAAATATATTACCTCTCATTTTTCATACTGTTTGACCTATATGCTTAGTTTGACATTTAAAATATGTTTATTTATAGGAGTTTTCTAAGTTTCAGTAGAGGAGTCTTGAGTAGTAAGCATTTGATTCACAATATCTCAAACTTTAGACACCACTATAAATTGCACACATCAAGGACTGTGATCAACAATTATTTTTTCCTGGTTATTGTTCAATGTCTCATTTAGAATAATGCAAACAAAATTCAGTGTCTAGAAAACAAACACACTATAATTTTATTTCATGAAATAAAGAAGTGAGAAGAAACCCTGGAGTTAGAGATCATTCAAATTAAGAAATATGAACCATTGGCAGGAGAGATCAAATTTAGGAAACAAGCAATATTATATCATCCCAATTGGATGAACAAGGAGCCAACTTTGATTGTGAACTGCCATATGAACATTATGAAATGTTTTGACTTTTATTTCATAGCAGGATAAAACCATTGCTTGCTATTTCATACTATGTTACAAAGATAATATTATTAATATAAATATCCAACATTAATGGTATTCTTATTAATGCTAATTGCTAATATTGGTACTAGTAATAATGCTATTTTATATTGTCATGTTATAATGAAAATCCATTTTTTAGGGAGAATCTCAATTTGATTTGTGGTTCCATAACTTATAATGGGCCTAACCTTGGGCAAGTGATTCAAATTTCCTTGGCCTTAGTTTCCTTGAAAACTCTCCCTTTTGCTCTATTTACTTCCATAGTTTCTTTGAATTTAAATTAAAATTCTTTCTTTTGCTGGGACCTTTTTTCAAGCCTTCTTAATCCCAGTGCCTACACTCTATCATTTTCTCGCTATTTATAGTATATAGCTTGCTTTGTATCCCTAAGGCTCATAACCTAGGAGTTATTATAGATTCTTTACTCTCTCACCCCTCACATACTCAAACTTTCATCTTTGCAATATCTCTTCAGTATGCTCCTTTGTCTCTTCTGACACTTCCCCTCCTCTGACACTTCCCCTCCTCTAATGCAGGCTCCTATCACTTCACACCTGTATTATAGCAGTAACCTACTGGTGGGTCTGCTTCCCTCAGGTCTCTCCTCACTCTAATCAAGATATCAGCCACAAAAATCACTTTTCCTAAAGTGCAGATATGAACATGTAATTTCCCATCTTCTACTCAGTAAATTTCAGTCATTTATTCTTACGAATAGGAGCAAATATAAACTGTTTGTTTTCATTTCAACTCTCTTGTAATCACTCTCCCTCCAATGTTTCCATTTCTTACACTTTACAATTTCTTTCCCAATACATATAATTAGATCTAGTGGAAATGATCTCCTGACTATTCCATGAACAAGATGCCATTTCGTTTCTCACCTTTAGGCATTTTTTGTTAGTGTTTTTAGGGGTTTTTTTTGGTTATTTTTTGGCTGTCACCCATGACTGAAACACTCTCCCTATTATTTGACTACTTACCTCTTCTCCATAAAACATTGCTCCAATTTTCCTAATTACAGTGCCCGTCATTTTTCATCTTTCATATAGCTTGTTTCTTTTGTATCTATTCAATGCTTTCTTCATCATTAGATTATATAGATTAAAAGATTGCGGAACTACCTTTTGCCTGTTTTTGAATCCCCAGAGTTTTATATAGTGGCGGATAATTACTAATTGCTCAATAAATGTTTACTTATTGATTGCATGTTATATCATCTATTATACTGTAAGAATTTTGACAGCAAGGACTGTGGCTTATTGCTTCCTTTTGTATCCTCAGTATTTATCCTAGTATCTGGCACATAGTAGGTACTTGATAAATGTTTAATGTGTCTGTCAAGTGAGGAAAGTGGGCTAGGTAGATTATATTATCCCTTCAATGTCTATGATCTACAGAAGACTTCATTAGCATTTCTTTCTTTTTTTTCTGTATAGCAAGGTGGAATACTAAAGAGAATTCTCAACATTGTCTTTCAAATGCTTACTAAATTTTTTTATTAAAGCTTTTTATTTGTAAAACATATGCATGGGTAATTTTTCAACATTGACCCTTGCAAAGCCTTCTCTTCCAAATTTTTCCCTCCTTTCCCCCACCCCCTCCCTTAGATGTCAGGTTAATTATGTTAAAATACATGGCAAATCCAATATAAGTGTATACATATATTTTAATATATATGTATACATATATATGTATATATATATATATACAGCTATCTTGCTATGCAAAAAACAAATAGGATCTACAAGAAAAATAATCTGAGAAGAAAAATAAAATGCAAGCAAACATCAATAGAGAGCCTGAAAATGCTATGTGGTCTACAATCAGATCCCATAGGCCTCTCCCTGGGTGTATATGGCTTTCTTCATCACTGAACAGTTGGAACTGGTTTGAAACATCTCATTGTTTAAGAGAACCATTTCCATCAAAATTGATCATCATATAGTATTGTTGTTGACATGTATAATGATCTCCTGGTTCTGCTTATTTCACTTAACATCAGTTCATGTAGGTCTCTCCAGGCCTCCCTGAATTTATCCTGCTGATCATTTCTTACGGAACAATAATATTCCATGACATTCATATACCATAAATCATTCAGCCCTTCTGCAATTGATGGACATCCATTCAGTTTCCAATTTCTAACCACTATGAAAACGGCTGCAACAAACATTTTTGCACATGTAGGTCCCTTTCCTTCCTTTAAGATCTCTTTGGGATATAGGCCCAATAGAAACACTGCTGGGTCAAAGGGTATGCACAATTTGATAACTTTTTGAGCATAGTTCCAAATTGCTTTCCAGAATGGTTGGATTTATTAACAATTCTACCAACAATATATCAGGCTCCCAGTTTTCCCAAATCCCCTGTAACATTCGTTATTATCTTTTCCTGTCATCTTAGCCAATCTGACAGGTGTGTAGTGGTGCCTCAGAGTTGTCTTAATTTGCATTTCTCTGCTCAATAGTGATTTGGAGCACCTTTTCATATGGCTAGAAATAGTTTTACTTTCATCATCTGAAAATTGTCTGTCCATATCCTTTGACCATTTATTGATTGGAGAGTGGCTGGAATTCTTATAAATATGAATCAATTCTCTATATATTTTAGAAATGAGGACTTTATCAGAACCCTTAAAAGTAAAAATGATTTCCCAATTTATTGCTTCCCTCCTAATCTTGTCTGTATTAGTTTTCTTTATACAAAAACTTTTTAACTTAATATAATTAAAATTATCTATCTGCTGTTCAGTTAAGAGTTCCAGTTCTTTTTACACAGATTCCTTCCTTCTCCACAGGTCTGAGAGGTAAACTATCCTATGTTCTTCTAATTTTCTTATAATATCACTCTTTATGTCTAAATCATGAACCCATTGAGATCTTATCTTGATATGTGGTGTTAGGTGTGGGTCAAGCCCTAATTTCTTCCATAGTAGTTTCCAATGTTCCTAGCAGTTTTTGTCAAATAGTGAGTTCTTATCCCCAAAACTGGGGTCTTTGGGTTTGTCAAACACTGGATTGCTATCGTTATTACCTACTTTGTCCTGCTGTTTACTAACTTTATAATGCTGTCAGCTTACTCAATTTAACTGTGCCTCAGTTTCTTCCTGTGTAAAATGAGGTAGCTGGACTTGAAAGGATCTAAGGTCCCTTCCAGCTTTAGAACTATTATTTTATAATGATTTTTCACTTATTGGTCCCAAGAGTCATCTGAAAATGATTCATACCACAGTTCTAGTTGTATCATCAATAGCTTATGATTCCATTCCCCTAGTTGAAATCTAGCAGCAGTACTATAAAGGTAGGCCATTATGTTCCAGACACACATTTATGTCCTTAATTTCCTAGGATAAAATAGGAGAGATTCATTCAAGCTCAAAGAAAGTTTCTTTTTCAATGGTTAAAAACCATATTTCTTTCATAATTAGGCCATCAAATCAAGACTTTCTGAGTACTTTCCCTTGATATGTATTTGCCTAGCTTTAATGGTCTTTTCAATTCAATGGCCCATATCTTTCTGACATTTTGTGTGACAATTTATTTTGATCTGTCTTTTTGTGGGTTTGACCCTTTCTTTATATTGGATTTATTTAGTTCCTTGGAAAATAGAGTTTAACAGAGAAATTTAAAATCTGAACACTCACCACTCTTAACAATAAAAATTCTACAAAAATTCTTCTTAAGATATGATCTGTTTTATGTTTGAATAGATCGTTGGTCAAACTATGCTTTTGGAATATAACAACTCTATAAGAAAGTGCCTGCTATTATATCATAATTCTTTAACACGCATCTTAGTACTACTTGCTCACATAAGAGTTGCAGAAAGAGTTCACTGCATTCATAATATTTTTGTTCAAATAATACTACTAGTTACAGCACACAATTGAATTCTATTTCCATATGTTTTTATGGGATTTTTCTCATCATGAAATGCACCCCCTTATTATATATTCAATATAGAATATTAGTCTTTCTTTCATAGCTTAATTGATGTTCTACATACTACAAGAAACTATTTTAACTCACTTACTAACATCCTCTTTCCAGTAATATTAGAGCATAACACCATTATACATTTAGAGTTGGATGGTATTATAAAGATCATTGAACACAAGCGCCTCAATTTATAAGATATAGTAAGATTGCACAATGGTTTTAATATTGGGCATGAAGTTAGGTAGAACTAAATTGAAATCTATATCAAAAGCTTAAGAAATGTATAATTTTGGCCAAGACATTTAATCTCTCAGCCTCAGTTTCTTCACTTATATATTTTTTTCTTTAACAATAACATTTTAATTGTTTCCAATTACATGTAAAGTTTTTAACCTTTTAAAAAATTTGATTTCCAAATTCTTTTCCTCCCCTTCTCTTTTCTTCATCGAAAATACAAACAATTTGATATAGACTGGTTATGTAGTCATTCAACATATATTTCCATATTAGTCATGTTGTGAAAGAAAACAGGCAAAACAAAACAAAAAAAAGAAAAGGAAAAGATTTTTTTTTAAAAGCATCTTTTTGATCTGCATTTACTTTCTTAATTTTTAAATAGAGATGAAACTACCTACCCCATAATTTTGTTAGGAGAATAGATTGGGATAGCATATATAAGAACATGTGCAAAAAATTAAAGAATAATATAAATTCTATTAATATGTTCTATGTTATTACAGGAAATCAAAGTTCACAGTGGTTTAAATTTATCCACAGTAAATTAGCTAGTATTTGACTTATTATTCATTTCTTATTATTTTTAAGTCAGGTAATCCATTACATTAGGTTTCTCTTAACTATTTTATGCATATTTTTCCCTAATAGAATGTAATAGGGAGTAGTAGTAATTTCTAGTATTTATATAATACTTTAGGATTTGTGAAGTATGATAGCACTTTTTTTATCTAATTTGATCCCCAAAACCACACTGGTCCATAACATTACTATCATTTCAATTTACATATAAGGAAACTGAGTTTGGTTGTTCTTATACTGGGATCAAGGTATAATTTATTCTACTATGGATGATCAGACCAATACAAGATCAGAAGGCTCTACCATAGATTGAGTACAAATAATTCCTATGAACATTTGTCATGGAACTATCTCTAAATGTGTGCATCTCATGGATTTTTTTTGAGCTACTGCAAATTTACTTTGCTAATAAAACACAACACATTCTTTGAGATGTCATACCATGCTGGAGCATATTGTGCCAGTGGTTTCCCATGTCTCAATTGATTCCAAAGTTCTTAAGACAGACATAAAGAATGTTCTTTAATTCCTTCTTCACACCTCCATGAGAGCACTTGTCCTATGTGAGTACTTCATAAAATATTCTTTAAGCAAATGTACTTTTGATAATTTAACAATGTGGCTAGCATTGCTGGCTAGACAGTTGTTCTCTTTGAATCTGAATTCTTGAGAAAGGACTTTGGTGTCTGGATTGGTACCTTATCTTGCCAGGTGAGCTTCAGAATCTTCCCAAGACAATTCAGATTGAAGGGATTCAATTTCTTGACTGTCTAGATTTCACAAACATACAACAATAAGGTCAGTACAAAAATGTATTAGTCATTCTAATACGTCTCTCACATACTTACCTTGAGAACCTCCCAAGCACTTAATTAACTCTGGCAATACTATCATAAAGACATAAACCCCTACTTATATGTACATTTCTGGAAAGTATATTGCCAAGGTAAGTTAATGTATCCAGAGCATTCACAATTTCTCCATTTGCTATATAACTGGTGATTCCATGTATGGATAGTGGGGAAATGGTATGGATGACTGGTGAAGAATCTTTCTTTTCTTGATGTTAATTAATAAGATAGAATTAGCACAAGCAACAGAAAATTGGTGCATCTTTTTTTTTTTCATCTCAGCCTCAGAAGCTGCATTGAGAGTATAATCATCTTCAGACAATTTTCCCCTTACAATTTTGAGGTTAGGTGGTACAGTGAACAGAGTGCTGGCTAGAATCAAGAAGATTCCATTGCTAGAGTTAAAATAAAATCAGAATCTTATTAACTATGTGACCATGGGTAGATCATTTAATCCTGTTTGCCTCAGTTTCCTTTTATATAAATTAAACTGGAGAAGGAAATAGCAAAGTAATCCAGTATTTTTGTAAAGAAAACCCCAAATGGGGTCATGAAGAGTTGGGCAAAAGTGAAAAAAGACTGCACAACAACAACAAAACACCACAAACAGGAAACTGAGATAGAAACTAAATAACTTCCTCTTAGTCATAGAGCTAAAAAGGATCTAGATATGGATTTGAATTGTCTGACTTCTGGTTCAGTATTCTATTCATTATATCACTTATTATGAGTAAATTTTCTGATAGCTGTTAATAAGTTGTTGCTATTTTCCCTTTCTCTGGCATGTAGTAGATAATTCAGTTTCACTTTAATGTATTATTACCATGAAATGGAGTTAGTTTCATAGAGAATGAGAAAAGAAGGGGAAACGGAGGAGAGTGGGTAAGGCAACAAATATCAGGAAAAGGATGGGTTTCTGCACTCCAAACTGTTATGGTACTTGGTATGAAACAGAATGGAGTTGGGTGTAGTGACAAAGAATTATAATAAGCTGCTAGGAGACTGAAAGTTATGGATCTCTTGAATTTGTGAAGGAGATAGAGAATAAACATTTATATTGTACCTACTAGGTACTAGGCATAGTGCTAACTGCATTTCACAAATTTTATCTTATTTAATCCTGACAACAACCAATTTTACAGTTGAGAAAAACAAGACAAATACCAAGGCAATCCAGCTAGTGAGCATCTGATCCTGAATTCCAACTCTGGTCTTCTGAATTCCTTGTCAAAATCTCTATCTACTGAATCACAAGATGTGTCCTGAACTGCAGCACTAAGAAAGACAGTCAAAGCTCTGCCCTAGGAGGTGAAGCTAAAATGGCAGAGTAAAAATAGGAACTCACTCAATCTCTCCTTTAAACCACTCCAAATTCTTTTGAATAATGACTCTAAACAAATTTTAGAGCATCAAAATACCCAAAAAGATAGAGTAGACCATTTTCCAGCTGAAGGCAACTTAACTTAACAGAAAATGTCTGTGACGCCAGGATGTGAGTCCAGTGTGCAATCCCAGTGCAGGCTGTGCCAGCACAGCCCCTACCTCAGCCCCAACTAACTTCACACTAATAAAGTAGGAACGGGTCTAGGGAGCTCTAAATCAATGTCAGTAATGGTGGTCTTTAAATCTCCCAGTTCAGAAACATCAAAGATGACCTGGAAAATCAGCAGAAAAACACCTGTAAAGCCAGTGGGGGAGCATACTATGCAATCCTGGTCTAGCCTCCAGTCCTGGCCCAAGCATCACCAAGGATCTCTGTATTGGTGGCCCTACTTGTGGCTTCTTAGCGAGGGGACACAGGGAATACTTGGAAAGTTAGGGGAAAGGGTCTGCAACAATGGGGTAGGAGTCCAGCCTGTAGTCCCAGCACAGCTCCAGCCCCAGACTTCCCTGCAACAAAGTACTCTTGCTTTAGCACACCAGATTCTACAATTATATTTGGAGTGGGGAAATTCCTAATAGCTCCAGGACAGAAAAGAGTGCTTTTAATTTCAATTAATTAGTTTAATTATCAATCTGCCTCCTAACAAACTATGCAACAGGGTTTCCTAATCTAGCCCACAAACATATAATGTTAAATACATACTTCATAAAGGCATGAAAAAAGTAAAGGAGGAATTTCCATTTGAGTGACCTATTCACATCTCAGACTTTCCATGTTCAAATAAAATTGCATTGGCTTCCTGCCCCAATTGATACTTGCTCTACATTTCCAATTTTCATAAAGGACCATATGAGAGAGGGATAGAGGGAAGGAAGAAGAAAGGGAAAAGAGAGGAAGAGAGAAAGAGAGAAGGAAGAAAGAGAGAGAGAGGAAGAGGGAGGAGAGAAAAAGGAAAAGCAGAGGAAGAGGGAGAATAAAAGGGAGAAGAAGGAAAGAGGGAGAAGAGGAGAGGGAGAGAAAGACAAAAGAGAAAAATAGAGAGACAAAAAAAAACTGAGAAAAACCTAAACAAAGGCAAAGGGCAAAAGACTCTGACAGAGAGACAGAGCAAAACAGAATCAGAAGTAGAAAAAAAAAGTTTAAAATTTAAATTAAAGAAATTTAAGTTAGACGACAGAAGAAACTTTTAATCCCTAAGGTAGGTGAAACATCAATCATAATGATTTCATCTTTTAAAATTTTAGATTAAAAGAATATTAGTAATCTTTAGTACAGTGCAAGTACAACTAAGGCAAAAAAGGTTAAGTGACTTGCCCAAAATCACACAGCTAATAACTGTATGAGACTAGATTTGAACTCACAGAGAAAGAATTTCCTGACTTTGGGTCCTGAGCTCCTGATTTTAAGATCCAAATCCTTGCTAAAACATTTTTTCAGAAAAAAAAAAATAATTCCTTGTTTAGAAGAAAAACTAGCAATCTCCCCCCCACCCCTAAGAAACAAAAACCAATTTTTGTTAAATTGTGAATTACTGCTATTCTGCTTGGCATAGCTCATGAAATGTTACAACAATTACCTCATGGTAACAACTGTTAAATAAAAATGAAAGAAACATGGTTGGCTGCAATTCTCCATAAAACTAAATTTATTTAAGAAACATCTTTACCTCCAAGAAAATATTTTGAGTAGCTCTGACATGTAGCATGTTTGGGTAATGCATGGACATATGGCTCTATTAGCTTTACATGGGAAAGAGAATTAAAATTAAATGAATACTGTGTTTTTTAATTATTGATTTATATTATGTATGTCAAGAGCATTCCTGCCTACATTTTAATTTCATCCATTTGTAGTGTTGCATAGTCTTCATTGGGGAAATCGACTGATTTGATAGAGGCTTATAAAATACCTACACAGACAAGCCAATTGCTCAACAGGAGAACTCTCTAGCAAATGAATATGCTATTACATTTTAGCTGCATAGCAGTCAATTCAAAATAATTTGTATTGTCAGATAGACATCAAAGGAAATGCATGGAAAATGAAAAAATACAGGGAGCCAAAATCACATCTGCAATTTTTCATGGTAGAGGGTTCTACTATGTGAAAGAGTTTTGATTTCAGCATCTTTGAGAATTAGGGAAGTTTTTTAGATAAATAAAACAAAAAGCCATGATTTATTGATGATTTTTACAAATCTAAAGCCAAAGATAGGCTTTTGGAGCTGGTAAGATGCATAAATGAAAGCAGAGGAAGAAGAAAGGATGCTATTACACAATAGTATCTAAAGAAAAGTTTGTGGTGATGATGGAAGAGGTAGGACCCTGCTTGCTGGCCAACTGCTGGGACCTGATAGTGGTACTCTGGATGTCTTTGTATATTAAAAGAATGTTTTTACCTTCTTGATCTGCTGGGATTATTAAATTCTTAATACTCAATTCCTGAAAAAGAGTTTCTTTCTCAAACACAGAATACACCAGGATATTTACAGGAATATAAAGATCTGCATGTCTATAAAAATCTGTATGCCTAACCAAAAAAAAGTTTATATCAGTGACAAGATATCTTGAACCAATAACTTCGTATATAGGAGGCAAGACAGCTTAGTGATGCTCCATGACCCACAAGAATTTCAAAGTAAAATCTTAAAGTCAGACTTATTTATCAGTCACTTGAGTAAGTGTCTCATTTTTGTCTTTGTTCTATAACTCTAAGACATTGAGCTTTCTGAAATGGAACTTCAGGCTTATTCCATTCCTTCATGTTCCATAGGAGGAAAGGAAAAAGGTGCTGCAGGAATAAAATAAGAGGATGCAGGACAATCTGTAGTTTAATTTCATTTTTTAAATGAACCAAAAATTATCCTTTCATTTTTTGAGCAACAGAAAAAGAGGAACTAAAAAGTGCAGTAGTGAGGGTCTTGTTCTTTTCTATGGTGCATCATTAAAAACAGTGTCCCAAAGGTAAGAAACATTTAGTATGGTATGTAGAACACAGTAGAATAGGGATATATTCTGATATTGTATGGATAGAAAAATGGCTTATTACCCAAAGTCACTCAGAAAGAAGTGTCAGAGGCAGCACTTGAATCCATTTCTTCTTGTTTTTTCCAAGATCAACAAATGAGCCTCAAAGAAAGCCTTTGCTTTAAACTTCTGCATTATACTTATTACTTGGGGAAAAAGTAATAAAAACAAAACTCTCATTCCTGAAAAGGGAATGTCAACAAATTGTCCTTGAATCATCATCTTTGAGTCTTTTCAGGACAAAATATATCTCTGTGGAGGACGCTTACTCATGACTACTATCATTCCCTATTGGATTACAGGGTTCTTGAAGGAAAGAGCTATTTTTTTTTCTTTTGTGTTTAAATTTCTACACTTAATTCATTGCTCTGTATATAATAAATCCTCAGTATTTTTTTTTAGTCACTCACTCACCATTTTACTACAAATACTGTGCCATTGAAAAGGTTATTCATAGAGATACAGAAGTTCATAAAGAATGTAAGGGAGGGGCAGCTAGTGGCACAGTAGATAGAGAACCGGCCCTGAAGTCAGGAGGACCTGAGTTCAAAACAGGTCTCAGACACTTAACATTCCCTAGCTGTGTGACCCTGGGAAAGTCACTTAACCCCAATTTCCTCAGCAAAAAGCAAAAAAAAATGTAGGGGAAAAATTTTGAAGGAAGAGAACAATTAGGCAATGTCAGCAAAATATTTTATTATCATAATTTTATGAATCATAATTTCATTATCATAATATAATTTTCCTGCTTTCTGGTTTATCTGAGTTCCATGTAATATTCTTCCTTAATTGTATCTCTATTAACTTCTCATCTCATTCATGTTTGGACAACTAATTGTACTTCCTGCTTTTCAATATCTACTACAAATAGGGCAATCATTGGGTTTACAATTCTTTTTTTTAAGCAGAGATGTGAGTCATAAAAGTTCAATTCTGTTAACAACAGAATGTTGCTTCCTCAGACAAGTCCTATGGCCTATCTTATCCTCTTTTCCAAAAAAGAATCTCTTGTCCTGGATATAGAATCATTATGGTCTGTCTTCAAATGGTTAGAAGATAATGAGGTGTCAACAGATAATTACAATATTTTTATGCCTTCCTAGATTAGGAGCTTCTAACAGAGGTAATGGAGTTTTGAGTTAGGGTACTAATCCAATTCCAATGATAATACAACACCTAATCCAATGGACTAGTGAAAAAAGAATAATGATAATACCTTGCATAGGCAAAGTATTTTATAATTTGCCATTCTTTTGATGTCTTTCTCTGTAACATATTTGAAAAAAAATAGCTTTGAGAGCAAAATTGCAAGCATGAATAATTTGAGTAGTTTAGGTTTGAAAGATAGCCAAGTCTGAGGGATTTACAGTTAGAAAAGTCATAACAGTAGTAATTCTAAGCATCCTAGTCAGCAGTTTTTAAAAGAAAACTTGGAGATTTAGCTGAGCAGTGGCTTGGTATAGTCAAAAGAACATTGAATTTGAAATAAGGACTTCTGGATTAGTGTCCTGGATGTACCATTTACCACATAAATGACCTTTAGTAAATCCTTTTTATTCAATAGCTATTTCTTGTATTATGTATAGAGAAAACAATGCAATATAAAGCTGAGATATCAGGCAAGGTCCTTCATTCTAGTTTCTTCCTGAATCAGATTAGATGTAATTGAAAAGTATGAAAATATATAAAAGTAAGCAGCTAGGTAGAACAGTGGTTTCAATGCTCATCCTGGAATCCCCAGATCAAATTCAGCATCATACACTTACTAGTTATATGACCTTGCATGAGTCACTTAACCCCATTTGCCTCAGTTTCCTTATCTGTAAAATGAACTATACAAAAAATTGGGAAACCGATCTCATATCTTTGTCAAGAAAAATCCAAATGGGATTATGAAGAGCTATGACTGGTTAAAACAATTGAACAATAATAAAAAAAAAGTTCATTCATGATAATAATGTAATATTTACTAACAATTTGTAGTGTCAGGGATTATTATATATGGTTTGATGTTGAAGTTTTTGTCAGAGATTTTTTTTGGAAAAGAGGATAAGAGAGGCCATAGGACTTGTCTGAGGAAGCAATGTTCTATTAACAGGATTGAACTTTTATGACGCACAGGCAATCTGTTTTTTTTTTTAATTTTATTTTTTTAATTTTATTTGCATAACATATGTGTGGGTAATTCTTCAACTATAACCCTTACATAGCTTTCCGTTACAAATTTTTCCCCCAACTCCCCACTCCTCCCCTAGATGGCAGGATATCCACTACATGTTAATTATGTTAAAATATTGGTAAATCGAATATATGTATACATATTTCCAAAATTGTCATTGTTGTGCAAGAAAAATCTTGTCTACACAAACGATATATCAGATAAAGGAAACACAATGTAAGCAAACTTCAATCAAGGAGTATGAGAATGTTATGTTGTGGTCCACATTTCACATCCCTCTCTCTGGGTGTATATGGCTTTCTTCAGTGAACAGCTGGAGGTGGTTTGAAACATTTCATTGTTGAAGGGAGCCATGTCCATCAGAATTGATCGTCATAATACTGTTGTTGCCGTGTATAATGATCTCCTGGTTCTGCTCATTTCACTCAGCATCAGTTCATGTAAGTCTCTCCAGGCCTCTCTGAAATCATCTTGCTGGTCATTTCTTACAGAACAATAATATTCCATAATATTCATATACCATAATTTATTCAGCCATTCTCCAATTGAAGGGCATCTATTCAATTTCCAGTTTCTAGCCACTACAAAAAGGGCTGCCACAAACATTCTTGCACATGTGGGGCCTTTTCCTTCCTTTATGATTTCTTTGGGATATAAGCCCAATAGAAATGC
>JAJPUD010008386.1:0-23519 GCA_023553655.1 Myrmecobius fasciatus
CTCTCTCTCCTCTCTCTCCCTCTCTCTCCCCCACCCTTTCTCCTTTCCCCTTTGTCCTCTTCTCTCATTTCTTTCACCCTGTACTAGTAGTTTCCCTCCTGTCTTAAAAGCCCTGCTAGACTTAAAACAGAAAATTCAGTTTTGTCATCTTATCTTTTTAATATTATTGTTAATAATTACTGTTGTTATTTTATAATATATAAGTCATTATTGATATATTAAAATAATGATCACCTGGATGATCATGGACCACATGTTTGTTAGTTTGTTTTATGTTAAATTAGCAAGTGTGTTACTGAATTAAGAATTCTCTTGAAGCCACTATTGTCCTAGTTCCCAATAAATAAAGTTTTCTCTAGATCAAAAATATCTTGTTAACTTCTATGATTCCTCAATGCTGATGAGCTAAGATTGAGGCCAAATCTTTTAGAATTTCTGACAATCTGATAGATTTGAGGATGCAGTGTACTCAACAGCTGGTGAAAATTGGGAGTTACATACAGTATGACAGGCTTAACAAATGTTGAATCTAAGAATCTCTTTCATGTCTCTTAAATAGAAATCTATCATTGCATCAATTTTACTCAGCTTCTCGGTTAGATCACAAACTCTTTAATGTCAAAGTCTACAACTAATTTTATCTTCATAAGTGTCTTCACTGTGCTTACTGTTACATTCTGTGCAAAGAAGGTGCTTAATGCATACTTAGGGATTGAATATATGACTTATTTGGTATAAATAACTCCTAAATTAACAAACTCCTCCTACCAAAGTAGATCAGCACTTTTCTAGGAAATTTCCTAGAGTCTGAGAGTTAATTAGATTATCTAGGGTCAGGATATATAAGAGGGAACATTTGAAGATGATTCTCTATCTACTAAAACACAATGTTTATCAATAAATATTAGTTGAACAAGGTTTAGCAGCTTCTACATTAAAGGATCAGAAGGCTTGGAAAATAATATTCCAGAGAGCATTGGAGCTAGGATTACAACCAAAAATCACCTACCTAGAAAAAATCATCGACTTTCAGCAGAATTTGTGAATATTCAATGACATAGAGGAGTTTCAAGCATTTGTAATGAAAAACCACAGCTGAATAGAAAATTTGATTTTCAAGTAATGGACTCAGGAGAAGCATAAGGAGGCGATAAGAAAAAGGTGATAAGAATGTTTATCTGTTTGGAAGGATGATATTTGTAAGTCATATGAATGTTCTAATTATTATGGCAGTTAAAAGGAGTATATATAGAGAGAGTGAGAGAGAGAGAAGATGCAGGTGTGAATTGAATATGAAGGGAAAATATCTAAAAAAATTAAAATTAAGGGGTGAGAGAGGAATGTCCTGGGAGAAAGGGAAATAAAGAGGTAGAATGGCATAAATTATCTGCCATAAAAGAAGCAAGGAAAAGCTTTTACAATGAAAGAGAAGAGGGAGAGAGGAGGCAGAATGAGACAAATCTACTTTCATAACAATTGCTTCAAAGAGAAAATAACATACACACTCACTATGGTTGTAGAAATCTATCTTACCTTGCAGGAAAGTAGGAGGGCAAGGGGTTTGGAGAAGGGGGAGAGGTAAAAGACAAATATTGGGGTAAGAGGTGGTCAGTAGCAAAACACTTTTGAAGAGGGTCAAGGTTAAAAAAAAAGAAAGAATAGAGTAAGCAGGAAGGAAATACAGTTAGCAATAGTAATTATGCAAAGAATTCAATCAATTCTCCAACTGATAAGTAATAAAATTATTTGAATTATGCCCAAAGTACTATAAAATTATGGATACCATATGACCTAACAATACCTATAGAGATTAAGGAAAAAAGAAAAGAAAAATACCTATATGTACAAAAATATTCATAGCAGGCCTTTTCTCAGGGTAAAGAATTGGAAATTGAGGGGATGCACCTCAATTAATAATAGGAATAAATTCTGATATGTGATTTTGATAGAATATTATTGTTCTATGGGAAATGATGAGCAGGATGCTTTTCCATGAATTCAAACAAAGTGAAATGTATAGCATACAAAGTAATAATGTTGCAAAATGATCAACTGTGAATGACTTTGCTATTCTCAGAAATACAATGAACTTATAATGAAAAATTCTTTCCATATCCAGAGAAAGAACTGATTGTCTGTATATAGATTGAAGTGTACATTTCTCTTTCCTTTTTTCAGTTTATTATTTTTAAGGTTTTTTGGGGGGAGTGTAGATCTCTGTTTTCTTTTATTAGAGGTTAAGAGTGGGCAGGAAGGAAGAAAATCTGGAATTTTTAAAAAATATTTTAATGTGAAAAAAATCATTCTACATGTAACTGAGGAAAGTGAAAAAAATTAATTATTTGGACTTCAAAAATGCATATTGGTTGATTAGAATTTTCACTCAAGTTCTTCAAATTGTGTTTAGTATATTTTAAACACATAACTTGTAATGAAAAATTATATCCTTCAAGGGAAAACATAATGGAGTCTGAATACAGATCAAAGCATACTGTTTTCTTTATTTTTCTTGTTAGTGGGTTGTTTTATTATTGATGTTGTTATGAGGAGAAATTGGTTTGTTTTTTTAAGAGGGAGTCTGTGTTATGTTTCACAACATGACTAATGTGGAAATATGTTTTGGATGATTGCACATATATAAGCTGTATCAAGTTGTTTGCCTTCTCAATGAGTAGAGAAGGGAAAGAAAAAAAGAATTAGCACTGATTTTTTTTAATGAATTCTAAAGTTATTTTATATGTAAGAGGGGGTTAAATATAAAATAAATAAAAATAAATCAACTACTTAATGATAGTGTGTTGTGATAACATGTTCTCTTCAAATGCCACAACCATCTCTCTCATCAAATAGCAAATCATCTTATATTGGGGGGAGTAGTATTTATTCATAAATGTCTAAATTTATTTAATAGATCTGAAGGCTATGTTTCATAACGGTTTTGTTTGTCATGTTGATTTATCCACTTATGGCTAAAATCTGAATTTTTTCTTTAAATATTTGATATTTTGAATCATTCCCTCCCTCGCTTTTTTCTCTTATCATTCACTTTTTAACCTTCTCCCATCTAATTTTGGTTTCCTAAGGGCAGGATGTTAAAGTATCTTAGTTTTCTTTGCAGTTCAAAACTTAACCAAACTACATCTCAAACATAAATGATTTTTGGATACTAAGAATAGGCCCAGCTAGAAGCCATATGCTTTTTTACTGGCATGGTGGAGTGTTTCATAGCTCCACACATTCACAGTGTTATGTCCTGATGGCCTGTCGCAGTCCCCCAGTTCTTTAGTTCTCTGGCCTGGAATTAAATGTTTACAATCTGCTTTTCTTGCTGCCAAAAGTTCAAAAGTGTACAGTACTGATGCTGCAAGTTGCAGAGTTTGGAAGGATTTTATTGCTGAAAGGAGATGACAAGACTAATTGTCAAAGTTTAAGCAAACTTCCACAGCCTAGAGCTGAGGTCTCCTCATCACTGAAAAAAAAGCATAGGCAACAGGGGTATAAGAGTAAGTTTTGATATAAATTTGTGTCATATCCTTGAATCTGGTAGTGTGCCTTACCTGCAAGTAGTAGGGTAGGTGGAAGGAGATGCCAAATGAAACCAGAACCAATGATTATACATATCCATGAGTTTTTGTTGTTGTTTGTTGTTGGGTTGGGGGGGGGGTTGAGTTTTTGTTTGGATTCTGTATTTCCTAGAAATATTGATAGTTAACGTTATCTTTGGTACATAATTTCTGTTGTGGATAAATTTAAGAGGTCATGAGAGAAAATATTTAATCTGTCATCTTTTGACTCATGTCACTCCCTTTCAAATGTATTTATTTCTATTTCTTAGAATCATTTGTTTGTTTCAACAAAACCAAGCTATTCCATTGTTCATAGGCTTTTATGGACTCCTGTCTTCTCCAGTCATTCTATTAATTCCTTCAGTGTCCAAATCAAATTGCACTCCCTCCCTGGACTGATCCTATGTGTTTCCAGAAACCTTGTATTACGCATCATTTTGGTTCTTCTATATATTGCCCTTATCTTCTCATCTTGTACCTCTTCAACCAAAATAATACTACAAAATCTTCTTGTAGTGTAGAGATTACCCTCAGTTCTTGAATTTTAATACCAGTAGAAGAAAACACCTAGCAGTTTCTATCAAGATAGAATGATGAGGATCACAATAATATTATGCTAATTTCTCAAGACAGCCTAGTTCAGCTCAAACTTGCTTTATCAGGTAAATCACATGTTGTTAACTTTTTTGGCCAATGTAATACTTGCTAATTCTCTACTAAAATATGTACAAATTTCAACTTTCATTCATCTAGGGAACAGTCACATCAATGAAATTACATTTTCTTAAAGCTTAAAACATTTTATTCTTGATCATACTATAATAATTGTCAAAGTGCATTATGCCTTTATGTTCTGAAGCTCTCTTTTTCTTTTTTTTCTCTTTTGTATGAATAATATATCTTTTGTATGAATAATATGTCTTATATGAAAATAAGTGAATGTATAAAATAGTAATGAAACATATCTAATTCTCATTCCTAAGGGTAGACCAATTGAATTGGAATTTAGTTGAAGATCTGAAGGTATAGAAGGCTTGCTTTCTTTTTATTATTTTAAAAAAATTCCTAAAACTATCATCAAAGTTATATAAATGTATTTTAACAGGGAAGCAGTAGATGGTTATCTTATATGAATGAAGGTTACTTAAAGCAGAATTAATATACTTTTTTTTATTTAGGAAAACTGAAGTATTGTATTATACGAAAAATGTGAAAAAAGTTCACAAGAAGTCTACTTAACAGAGAATGATCAGCATTAATAGTGTAAACAAGCTAAGATAAAGGCTTATACAAAAATTACCAATGCAAATAAAAAATTTCAAGTGAGTCACACATTTTTCCTGAATGTGCCATTATTTATTATTGTGACTAAATTGTTTTATTCACTGTGGAAATAGTTTATTTTCTGCTGAGAATTGGAGATAGGAGGCACTAGAAGGAAGTGTGTTTTTTAATCAAAAATGTATTAAGAATTTTCTGTATTGTAGAACTTCAAATAGGAAATACATTGAAAGATTTAATGCATTGAAATGAATCTCAATGGAACTTTAACTACATTAATTACATGGAGATAAAGCACAATGAAGTATTGAATGGTGCTTTATTTAAAGTGGATGGAAAAAGCAAAATGGTTTCTAAAATGATGGATAAGTTAATAAAATAATTTTTCTATTTCTTCCATATAGGTGATTATATTGTGCAGTTACATTTTGGTTATAAGCTGAATCAATCCATCATTAGTCTCATATTCTGACTGCTGCTCAGTTTGATCAAAATTTTCTAGTTACTTTAGTTCCCAAAATCCATATGTAAAACCCAATAGGTAGAAGTCTATTCAAGAAATATATATATGTATGTATATATTTTTGTGTATGTATGTGTATTTATACAAAGATATATATGTTTGTAAAATGGAGTATTTCACACATGTATTTTGTCAGAAGAATGAAGTAGTTGTAAACATACCTGTATTTGTCAGAATTATGAATCAAATATAGGACTGCAATTCTGGAAACATATTCATGTAATGATTTCAAGTACCTATATAAGTGACTCGAACTTTCTCCCTGAAACAAATGTTTTTTAAACAGTACAATTAAATAGAGGTTTTCATTAGAATGACATATGACCAAAAAACAAAGAGAAAAAGAAAATTAATCACTTGATATAAGATATTGAGGTTCTGTAGATAAACATTGGCTCTAGCATCAGAAATTCTAGGTTAAAATTCTGCCTCTATTAGTTGATAATTTTGTAACTTTGAGGAAATTGTTAATACTCCCTTGGGTCTTAATTTCCTTAAATGTAAAATAAAGAGTTTGTATTAAATGACATCTAAATCCCTTCCATGACTATATCTATGATTGTACTATTATTTTGATCCAAAGGTACACTGATGGTATGAACAAAAAATAAGACAAGTAAAAAATTGTTGTTGGGCCTTCATGCATATATTCTTAAATACTACACAGGTCAAAATTGGCAGATCTCTATAGCTTGACAGTTTTGAGTGGCAGTAGACTATTTTCATCAAATGTTTGTACCAGGTTCAACACTTATATGCTAAGCCCGGGAGAATAGGAGGTAGGGATTGTCACCAAGTAGCTTATGTAGAGGTAAATAGTCTCCAGTAGGAAACAGAGCTATTCAAATCTCTATTGACCATCAGCACTAGTATCAAATCCAGGAATAATTTCACCCAGGCCTGGAAAGGGGGTCTCAGTCTTTAAAATAATAAAAGGCATTGTTTATGTGGCAGACATGATAGGCATCAACTAGAAGAATATAACAGATTGAATTTGACAACATTTCAACAGATAGCTCTCATGGCAATAGTAAATCCTTTTCTATTTCTGTGTCAGCTATCTTTGTACAATCATACAATTAGATTCTCAGAGCTTAGATAAGATTTTATAATAAACAAACAAATATCATAACAATAAAATTTATGGTATAAAATTAAAACTCTTTAACTCTGAAATATTTAAACTCTTGAAAAATGAAGACAATTGAAATGCTTATCAAAAACAGCATTAAAACTGATTTTAGTATTTTCATCCAGAATTTACATTAATTCTTTACAACAATTTGTATTATATATTCTTCTGGCATAGGTATAAAAAGAGGAGTCAGACTCTGAGATACCAATATACACCTGCCAGATTGGCTAAAATGACAGGAAAGATAATGACGAATGTTGGAGGGGATGTGGGAAAACTGGGACACTGATACGTTATTGATGGAATTGTGAGCAGATCCAGCCATTCTGGAGAGCAATTTGGAACCATGGAATATTGTAGATCTATAAGAAACAACCAGCAGGATGATTTCAGAGAGACCTGGAGAGACTTGCATGAATTGATGCTGAGTGAAATGAGTAGAATCAGGAGAACATTATACCCAGCAACAAGACTTTATAATGATCAATTCTGATGGGTGTGGCTCTCTTCAACAATGAGATGTTTCAAATTAATTTGATTTGTCATATATTTTAACATAATTAACACGTATTAAAATACCTGCCATCTAGGGGAGGAGGTAGGGGGAAGGAGGGAAAATTTGGAACAGAAGGTTTTGCAAGGGTCAATGTTGAAAAATTACCCATGCATATGTTTTGCAAATAAAAAGCTTTAATAAAATTTTTTTTAAATAAAATAAAAAGAGTAGTCAGAACTTCCTTTCAGCCCATTCAGCAGAATGAGTTGTATGCAATTATGCTAGTACTTAATTATTATCCAGGAGATATAAATATAATAATCCAATTTGACTTACTCAATAGGTGTGAAACAAAGAATTGCCACAGCCCAAATAAAATTTGTAACCTCTAACATATTTTAGCTTTTTAAGGAACTTCAAGAGCAAGTGAGAAACCATCCAGGTAAGTTTTACCTCTTGCATGGCCCCTCTCATATTGGTTTTCCAAGACCTATTTTTTATGGAAATTCAAAGGGATCACCTTCTTGCCATGTTAGCCAACACTCCTTTATATCAGGTCACCCAAGAATTTCATTGTAAATATCATCAGACTGCACGAGCTTTATGTCTGCACTTTGGGATAACAAAAAAGGAAGCTGGGAGCATAATAAAAGCCTTTACATCTTGCCTCCCTTTCCACGCTCCTAAACTTCCTCCAGAGAGGAATCCTCATGGTTTGAGACCCAATGAAATGTGACCCATTATAAATCTTTTAGCTGTCTGTCTTTTATCCATGTTGTCATGGACACCTTCTCAGGATTTACTTTTGCAGCACCAGCAACAAAAAAGAAGGCCTGGGTAGTCACCAAATTCCTTACCCAGGCCTTTGCAGTCATGGGTGTGCCACAAACAATTAACACAGATAATGGGTCTGCATAAACTTCTAAACATTTCACACACTTTTGTGCACAGTATCAGATTTCGTACACCACTGGCATACCCTTCAATCCTCAAGGACAGACATTAGTAGAGAGGGGGAACAGAGATATCACGACGTTCTTCCAAAAACAGAAGAAAAGGGGAACCACAGGTAACCCTACCGAACTTCTAAACTTAACTCTTTATTTTATTTTTTTTTATTGAAGATGCACTGGCTCCAGCAGACAGGTTTCATAACCTGCCAGAAGGGCAGTATCCAGTGTGAGCAGCTTCAATATCTTTAGACAACCACCAGGAGAATGGAGAGTTCCAGAGGATGCTGAATGGTAGGTACCAGACAGACTAACTGCTCAGGACAGAGGGTTTGCCTGTGCCTTACAGATGGAGAAGGAATCTGATGGGTGCTGACATGCCTTATCCACCTCATCCATCAGAAAGAGATAGAAAAAGAGAAACCCTCAAAACAAAGAAAATGCAGGTTCCATCTCTGACTATGTCCGCCACTGAAAGAGCATGGCTATTAGTCCTATGTGTATGGCAATTGACTAACGAACATTACCATGACCATAAACGTAATTGCTAATGAGACTGATGCAGAACTTCAAAACCTGCAGGAATCACTGATTTCTTGGCACATGAAGGGATGGACCATAGATTAGCTTTGGACTATCTCATGGCAGCTGAAGAAGGTATATGTGAGGTTGTGAATTCCCCTTGTTGTATGTAGATCAATAAGTGACAGCAGATGACCACAGATGTACACTGTCTACATGAAGCGTCTCAATGGATGAGAGATGGAAAACAAGATATTTTCTATACCTTCCTTCTGGGAGTCATGGAAGTCTTCTATAGTAACTTGTTCATTCATATTTCTTGTTATATTACTACTTGCCTTTGTGATTCCTCCCAGGCTAATGGATTTAATCATTGATGTATTTCTGCTTCAATAAAAAAAGAGGGAGATGTAGAGGGCCACAGATAGTGGGGGAACTCTGGGTGAGGTATAAAACCCTCCAGTGCAACCAGGAAACCTGTTAACATGTATGGTATCCCATAGTTAGAGCATGCACAGTGTGTTATAATTATGTAAAGGCATTAGGGTATTTAAGGCTGAGAGAATTTGGAATAAATAATCTCCATGTTTGACCATCCACATGAGTTCTGCCCCTTCACTCCTCGTCCATGATCAGGATTTGGCTGGTACCGAAATCCTGCAGTGAGCAGGTCCAGACATTACAACATGTGTTAGATTTAAGCAGGTTACAATATATAACGGTTGAAGAACTTGAAATATAATACAGGAGTAAAGGATATTATCAAAGAATTTTATGATACAAAGAGAAAATGAACTGTTCTAAAGGCATGGATAGTGGATCTCAGATAAATGACCAGAAACCTTTTCATAGTCTGGTCTAACTACATCTCTAGTCTTACATTTTATACTACTTCATTCATTCTATGACACTGCTACACTGGCCTGCTTGCCTATTCAACTTTGACATTCAGGCTCTGATATCTCATATATCTGATTGTTATTGCCCTATCTGTCCCCTTTTATTACAACACTTTATCTTTTCATCTCTGCTTATTAGTTTCCCTGTGTTCCTTTTAGATTTAATTCAGGCTTAGCCTTTTTCAGGAGTCCTTTCCTCCAGCTATTTTTCCCTTTCCATCTAAAATTATTTCCTACCTCTTCTCTATATTTCAAGTATGTACCTAATTATTTACATGTGGTCTTCCTCATCAGAATCTGAGGCACCCATTGAGTGCAGGTACTGCTTTTGTATTTCTTTTTCTCTCTAGCAATTAGCAAAGGTCCTTGTTTGAAGTACTTATCAAATACTTGTTGACTTAATGAAGCATTGAATTGTCACTTAAACAGAAAAAAATCCAGAAAAAAATTTCAGCCTATAACGAAATACATAATTTGTTTAAATTTAGGATAAGCAAGTTTTGTGATGGGAAGAACTAATACTTTTATGTGGAATCTGAAATGGGTAAGGACTTTCAAACTTCTTACTATAGTTGAATAAGTAAAACATCTAACATTGGTGTTTAACAAGCAGCTACAATGTTATATCTTCAAAATGGTTTGCGAATCTTAGGTAAAAGCATTAAACTAACTGAAGTCAGTGATGTATTTTATTCTCCACATTACAACCTGGAATGCAAAGATATTCAATAAATTTTAAATAGTGATGTATATAGAATACTAGACTTCAGGATTGGTCCCAGAGGACTCATGATATAGAATTTTAAATCCCCCAGATCCAAAAAAACACATAGAAAATCAGCTAAAACAAAATGAAGATTTGTTAGTTTTATAACATTTTCTATTTTTCTATAATTTCATTTGCAAAACAAATTATGTTTAAAATGTGATGAAATCAATAAACATCCTAGGAATCAGAAAGATTGGGAACATTATCTTTTGTGACATTGGAGAGTAGCTAAACTTTTTCAGTGCCCCCAGAAATCTTCAAAAATGACAATGTACAATATATTATGTAGATTAGTTACTGATCTATATAAGCAGAAAGAACTTCAATAGCAAAAATTTGTTACTCTTGAGAAATAAAAAGTTGAATCTTCAGAAGAATGATGATAGAAAATGTCATTCATTGCCACTAATTGTGGAGAAGGCCTGAGTCTGAATTAGTTTTTATTTTTTTTTAAATGAACAGCAGAATGTTTATATGGAAATGCAATTTTACTGTTGTCAAATGAATATAATAATTTTCATTAACTATTTATAATATATTCCAAGCAGAAGTACTATTGTTCCATAATTAATAAATGATGTTCTAATGGACACATTAGTTGAATATACACAATTAGGGATTTCTTGCAATATAATGTAAAGAATATTTCTAACTGAAAAATTTAATAATTTTCTAATAATTATTGTTTACTCCATTGATTTACATTACCTTGGCAATGAAAAGGTCATCTTGAACATAATTTTAATTGAAATATAGCACATTCAAAAATAGTGGAATACAAATCAATAATGTTTTATTATATTATAGAATGTTAAGAACAAGGCAGAGAATAAATTATACCAAATCCGCTTATCAACCCATAATTCATGGATGCATAATTTATTTTAAGTCCTATGTTCATTTGATGCCACTTAAAAAAGAAATTTTTTATGTTTTGTTCATCTTTGGCATTTTAGGCAAGTATTTATGATAAGGCTATCATAAATCATATTTCAGATTCAATTACTCGATGGATGTTAGAATAATTTAGAGTTTCATAAGATATGTTAAAATGAAATTAATAGTTTAATTTCATCTTGAAAATTTGGCATCATATAATAAAACTATTTTCCTTTTGATTAATAAACTATTAAACCTAAATTACACTTAAGGTTTCATTTATTTATTTAGTCTTTGCTCTAGAATATTCAGAAGTAGTTATTCAATTTCCAAGGAAGAATTCCTCTGCTGCCTTACTATGGCATGAGGGCATTATATAGTAGGGCACATTGCACATAGAAAACCTTGATCAAGATTTGCTAAATTGGATCTTTTGAATGATAGTTTTGTAGTGGAAATTTATCTGAGCATCACCTTGGGTTCTTAGAAACTATACAAATGGAGTACAATAGAAACCATAGCAGATCCTACCACGCTAGAAAGACTTGGAATACAGGACAGTAATATCTCTAAAACCAATGTCTGAGAACTAATATAGACAAATACAAAGAGAATTCATTAGTAGTTGACAAATGGCACATATAGGTATAGATATAAATGCTACAACAGACCATGAAAATTATCAACCAAAGCCTATTAAGATCAATAATTTATATAGGGAGAGGGAATATTCCTACTAGCAAAATCAAAAAGCTTTGAATTGGTGAAGATTCACTGACCAACTAAAGAATGGCTGCCCATATCTGGAAGCTATATTTTCTGTTTGCAAGATGGACATGTTCTCTATTACACCAGGTGATGTGTGCCATTGATTTATTTTTTTTTTATTTTTGCTTTTAATTTATTAATTATTTATTTTTGACATTCTTTTTTTTAAATTATCTCACTCCTTCCTTCTACCCTCTCCCATACAAACTGAGAAGACAAACAAAACAACTTATTTCCATATTATCCATGTCAAAAAAAATAAATAGAAGTCAGAGTTTATTAGTTCTCTCTCTGGAAGTAGACAGAATTTTTATTTCATAACCACAATGAAATTGACATATCATTATACTGATCAGAATAGTCAAATTTTTCAGTTATCAGTGTCACGAGTCTTTTACTATACTCAATAATTTCCTGGATCATTTCACTTCACCTTGCATCAGTTCATACAAATGTACCATTTTGCTTTGTTTTGTTCTGTTTTGCTTTTCTGAACCCTTCTCCATAATTTCTTATGCCATGATAATACTCCATCATGATTACATATCACAACGTGTTTAACCATTCATGTATTGATGAACATTACCTCAACTTCTAATCTTCAATATTACATATAAAAATGCTATAAATCATTTTTATATATGTCTTTTAGTTTTCTTCGATCTTATTATGGGTACACTCCTACAGTAGTATTGCTGGGTAATGTGATATAATTTTATAGTTCTTTGGATATAATTCCAAATTTTTCTGTACCAATAGTTTATTAGTCTAGTTCCATTTCTAAATTGAAATTGTTAACTTCAGTGAACTCTTATACCTTTTCTTTTCATTTGTTCTACTCTACTTCTTAAGCTCTTTTCTCTAGGGTTTTTTATTTTAGTCTCTTTTATCATTAGATCAGTTCTATTTCTAAGATTTTATTTATTTCATTATTTTTGTGCCTCTTTTACCAATCTTTTAATTCTTTTTTTCATAGCTTTCTTTCATTGCTTTCATTTTTTTTCCTATATCATTCATCTCAAGTTTTAATTCTTCAAGTAATTCTTACTGAGCTTTCAGCCAATTAGGACTTTTTTTCTTTGAGGTTTTATTTGTAGCTATATTCACATTATCTTATTCTGAGGTTATGTTTTGTCTTCCCTGCCACCATTGTAGTTTATTACTACCAAGTTTTTGTTGTTGCTGCTATTTGCTCATTTTTGCAGCCTATTTCTTGACTTTGAGTATTATGTTGAAGTTGGTCTTCATTCACCTAAGGGTGGGAGGGCTAAACTTCAAAACTTTTCTTGCCTCTGTTTTCAGAGTTATTTTGGGGGGGATCTGCAAGTTTTGGTGCTTTCATGATGGTATAATATGGGGAGAAGTAGGACTACTTCTTTCCATTTCTACTCTCTGGTCTTTACCCTGTTTCATTATAAGCACGAGTGTTAGAACTCCTCTTGACCCTGAAACTATGATTAATCCCTTCAAATACTGCAGTCACAAGAGCTTTCCTGGAGCTTGAACCAGGTTCTTGTTTTCTTGTGACCAATCATAAATATTGCTCCCTGTCTTGGAACTATGATATACAACTATATGTAGATAATAGAGCTACCAATCAGTGTCACCTGTACCCAGAAAACATTCCTCTCTAATGTCTTTCAGACCGTTTTTCTGACCCTCTTACTGCCTCTGGACTGAGATACTCCTTGCCACCTCCAAGGTCCATGGGTGATGCTGCTGTCACCTCATTGCCACAGACCTTTCTTGCCAATCTCCTAAGTTGTCATAGTCTGAAAAAATGCTTCATTCTAACCTTTTATTATTCCTGCAGGTAGAAAATTTGATTTGAAGAGTTAACTTAAAGTTGTTTGGAGGAGAATGTTGAGAAAGATGATCTGAGGGTCTACTTCTAATCCACCATCTAGGATAGGCTTTCTTGGGATTGATTTGTTCAACTCAATAGACAGACTTTGGATTGATCCCTGATGAAAGTAATCTTTTTAGATTTGGATTTTTTCTACAATTTATAAAGATTTATTTATATTCATATCCTGTCTTCTACTGTGTTAGTCATCCTTCTGAGCACTATGTCATTGGAAAACTTGTTCTGTCACTGGTACCTTCCCACAGAACTGCTAAAATGAAAATGGCCTGTTTATAAGGTATAATAGATCAATTTCATTCAATCTTCTTTGGTAGAGCTCTGCTATGCAGAAGGTCCTGGGAGAGGTGTTCATCAAGTGTCTGATTTAGGGCTTTGTATAAGAAACCCTTTGGAGGATATTTGGGCACATTTTATGAGGAGATAAATGACATAGCTTTATAAAGAATTGTAAATGACAGTCCTTGCAATCTAGTGGGAAGTAAACATGACCTTTGTTCTAGTCTGAGCTTTACCACACAGCATCTTTCTTTAGGATTCTCAATTTCTCTGAGTCTCAGTTTCTTCATTGTGCAAAATAAGTAGGTTGGTCAAAGTGACCTTTGAATTTTATTCCACTCTATTATGTAACTGCATTTTGCTATTTTTTTAAAATTATAAGCTAGTAGGTCCTTATGATATTACTGATGAACAAAATACAAAATAAATAAAAGTAATGGAAATGTGGTAGAATTTTTGTCCTTCAAGGACAAAATTTTATCTCAAAACATATGATAATTGTTTAAAATTGAATCTCTGATTCTTAACAGGTGGATGTATTTTGGGCACTAGTCCCAGAAATTTAAAGGGATAGCTAGCATTATCAAAATGAGATAGAATTTCATCAAAATATTCACATATTCCATCATATTAAACATATGGGTTTCAGGAATTTTGAGTTTTCTTCATTTAGTTCCATATCATACATATTATTTTTGTATAATCTTCACATGTTTCTGCCATGACTTCTAATGATATTCTGATCTATAAACAGAATGGCATAGATGAGAATGCTATTTCTGCCTCTCATATTTTGTGTACATTTAAAATGCATTATTTTTTAATAGTCATGCAAAAGAACATGGAGTCACGAAGAGCAAACCATAACAATTCTCTCTGAATTGGTAAATGGAATTATTTAACTTTGTCACAAATGTATTTTATATCCATTATTTTTCTTCCATTTGATTGTAAGACTTGTTAATTCTTCACTATGAAAATTCTAGAAAAATTCATTACCTCATTTTCCCCCATATTTCTTTCTCTTAACCCCTTGGAATTTAGATTTTTAACCCTCTTGGTTGGATCTCCTCAAGATTTGACTATACGTTCTCTAAGCAAACTTCTTCCTCCTTTTTTTTAATCTATGTATTCCTAAATCTTAGCAAAGAACTTGGCACATAGTAAATTTAACTTTTCACTAATTAACTGAAAACAAACTATCCAATAATTCTTTTGGTTACTGACTCTAGTCTGCATCTTTCGTTATCCTAAAACTTTTGTTAGTTTTGGACACCCTTTCCATCCTCCTGGATATTCTTTATCTCATGATTCTATTCTTCCCCTGTTCTTTTCTTACCAAAATGGCTGTTCCTTCTAGTTCTCCCTTGTTTGGTCATCCTAGATATCTTGTCTTTCCAAGGGATGGATCCTTTTCTCTTTCTTTCCTCTCTTCATCTGTATTAGCTTTAGATATCATCTCATTGCAGATGACTCCAAAATTTACAAACCCAACCTCATTTGTCTTTTGAATTCCAATCTCCCACTGGCAATTTCTTGTTGGATAATTATTTCCATCCTCCCCTCCAAAGCTAGATACCTTTTTTATTTCTGTCAACAGGACTATTTATATTCTGTTCTAGTTTGTTTCTAGATTTTATTCCTTTTCATTTCTTCCTATAGATCTAGCTAGTTGGCAAATTCTATCAATTTGAATTCTATATCTCATACATTTGTGCCTGTCTTTACATTCAAATAACTACAACTAAAATTCTTTGTAACACATCTTATTGAAAGTTTTCAAATTGTTATTTCTAAAGTATTAGACCACAGCAACCTGATAACCAAGAAATTGTAGTACCTCTTTCCAGAATTAAATGCAATGTTTATTATTTGTCACATAAAACAATTAATAATCTGGCTGCAATCTTGACCTCACACTCAACCCCATATATTCTTGTTATTTTCTAGAAAATATATTTTTCTTTCTTTTTTCCATACATAACATTTTTTCTGGTTTCTTTATTTCCTTTAGTCTGTATGTCTTGCAGTAATGAAAACTGCTCTGAGATTCAAAGTTCATCATGGTGTTTAGATGTTCATCATCTCTCACAGAGTTCCTTTCCATTTCAATTCGTACTGAGATAATATTTTAGCCAGGCAAACTGCCCTAAACTTGAGTAATCTTTGAGTAATCCTGAGAGGGTAAGAAGCTATCTTTTGACCTCCACTAGCAGTTCTTTTATATCCCTGGTTTCTATTCCAATAATACTTGAATTATATTAAAACACAACAATTTCTATTTCTATATTAGAAAAAATTCTGTTATATTTGGAAGCTCTAATCTACCCTTATGTCATTAGCATTTTGTTTTTTATGTTACATGACTAGTATCCTTAAGTCTTTTAAGAGCAATAATTAGACACATGCCACAAGTTGTCAGAATCTTTTATGTGAAGAGATTATTAGAAATCCCTGTCTTTGAATTATCTGGACAAGTAGTCTGTCTTGATTGTGTTGCTAACTAACTAATGCATTAATAATTATTTCCGGAGAGTGCTAATTTAACCACAGCTATTTTTTTGCAAATAAAAAACATTCACTTGACTAGTACAAATAGTTAATAGTGTGCACCAAGGACATATTTGCACTATTTTGATGTTTTCCTAGGATGTGAAAATGTTTCAAGTCTCATATTCTATTCCATTATCTTCTTTAATATACTTGGAAGAGGCAACATGGCATAGTGGAAAAGGATTAGTCTTAAAATCAGGAATAACAGGCTTAAAGGCCTTTAGCTAACATAGTTTTGAGATTACATCAAGACCACTTAATCTACCAGTGACATAGGTAAGTCTGAAAACTATAAGTTCTAGATAAAATTAATCATGTGTATTAGTGGAAATTTCCATAACTAAATTTAAAATTCTTCACTTATCTTATTGACTTTACCCCAAAAAATTCTAATATATTTTAGAATCATTTTGATGAAAACAATATAACCATCCAATGATTCTTATGTAAAATTGAAATGATCTTTTGGAAATAGAAATATACATGTTTTAAAGTTTATATAAATGGTCATAAAAAATAAGTTTGAAGCCGGAAAGGATGATAAAGAGGAAAAAGGGGGGGGATGTAGAATGGAGGAAATACACAAAAAATATTATAACTATAAATAGGAATGGGAAGAATTCATCCACAAAACAGAAGCAGATAGCAGATTGGATTAAAACCTGGCATCCTACAGTTTTGTTTAGAAGAAGCACACTTGAAGCAAAGAGACACATGCAAAGTAAAGGTAAAAGGATGGAGCACAATATATTACATTTCAGCATAAGTAAAAAAAAATAAAATAAAAACTAAAATAAAAACAAAACCAAAAATAGGCATAGCAATTATGACCTTAGACAATGTAAAGAAAAAATGTTTCTAATTTAAAAAATGATAAGCAGGAAAACTAAATTTTACTGTAAAGTACCATGCACAATGAAGTAACATAAATATAAAACAAAACTGCATTAAATAGAATAGCATCCAAATTACATTATTTTAAAATGATTTTGCATAAACAAAACCAATGCAACAAAGATTAGAAGGAAAGTAGAATACTGGGGCAGGAGGCAGGGATAAGAGGGAATTTATACAGAGAGATGAATTAAATGTAAAAAATGCAAATTATTCCCCAATTGATAAATGGTCAAAGGAATGAACAGTTTTCCGAAGAAGAAATCAAACCAATCAATAGTCATAAAAATGTTCAAAGCTGCTATAGATCAGAGAAATGCAAATAAAAGTAAATCTGAGGTACCACCTCACAACAATCAAATTGTCTAATATGAAAGAAAAAGGAAATGACAAATCCTGGGATTTGGGATGTGGGAAATCTGGGACACTGTTGGTAGAGTTGTGAACTGTTCCAACCATTCTGGAGAGCAATTTACAAATATGCCCAAAGGACTCTAAAATTGTGCATACCTTTTATCCAGCAACACCACTACTGTGTATCCTAGAGAGATAAAAAAGAAAAGAAAAGAAAAAGGACTTATTTTTACTCCTCTCAAAATATATATACTCACTCTTTTTCTTCTGACTATGAATTAAAAATTGGAGGAATGCATTAATTGGGGAATAGCTGAACAAATTGTTGTATATGATTGTAACAAAATAACCTTGTG
Source organism: Myrmecobius fasciatus (assembly GCA_023553655.1). NCBI lineage: Eukaryota > Metazoa > Chordata > Mammalia > Dasyuromorphia > Myrmecobiidae > Myrmecobius > Myrmecobius fasciatus. The sequence goes on from JAJPUD010008386.1 coordinate 18,089, forward strand.
AAATAATAAATAAGGAGGAGAATACTTAAAAAACTAGAAATATATACATAAACTAATAATGCAAAGGAAAGTGAGCAGGAATAAAGGAACATTATGTATAGCAATAGCAATACTGTACAATGATCAACTGTGAATGACTTAGCTATTTTTAGCAATACAATGATTTAAAATAACTCCAAAGGACTTAGACAAATGTTATCCATCTCCAGAGAAAAGAGTGATGTTGTCTGAATGCAGATAGAATATGGTTTTTTAACCTTTTTAAGAAATCTTATTGTTTGTTTTGATCTATGTTTTCTTTCACATGGTGATTAATAACCTATTTTGCAGTTTCAATATATAATTGCTATCAAATTGTTTACCTTCTGAGGGATGGTATGATGTAAGAGGAAGAGGAAGAATTTGGAACTCAAATTTTTTTAAGAATGGGATTCTTTTTTACATGTAATTAGAAAAGCAGTACATTTTAGAAGCAAAAGAATCTTCCTAAAATAAAATAAAAAATAATATTAGGATTATTGAGATGATTGGACTGTGTATTTAAAAGTCTATTTAACCTACTATTTTATTAACTTGGATCTGTCTTCCTTTGCTTTGTGTTTTCCTATTTCATAAATTCCAGGAAAAATAAACATTTCATTGATTGTATTAGAAGTCTTTAAAATTATGTATGTATAACATTTTTGCTATATAGGAAGTGATAGCTATTAAAAATGATAAATATTCAATAACACTCCTTTCTCTTTAATGAAATGCCAGATTCAAATGGATATATTTCCTACCTATGAAGATTTCAAGACTAGCATAGATGACAAACAGCATTGCAGCAGTGAAGTATTTTATGGACATGTTATAACTAGCTTATGGGCTTCTTGAGAGCAAAAACTATCTTTTGTCTTTCTTTATACCTCCAGGAGTTAATACAGTGACTGGCATAAAGTAGAGATACTTAACAAATGTTTATTGATTTATTGAAACATTATTGTTTTACTTAAAATGCATAAATAGGAGAAGACCTGAACAGGAGTAATAGCAATTAATATATACATATATCTTATGTACAAAGGAATAGGATGCAAAAAAGTATTTTGACAAATCAGAGGAATAATACATTCTAAATTTAGGAATGGAGAAAGATGAAGAGGAGTCAAAGAAAACATCCATGGAAAAGCTAACATTTGAGTCAGCTTGAGGAAAAAAAATAATTTTAAAAGCATAAAATAGCAGACTAGAGACTGAGAAAGCAGGATTTAAATGAATGGAACAGGGAATACAGCCTAAGAACAGATTATGGATGATATGAACAAAATCACAGATATGGGGGTGGGCAGAAAAGGAAGGAAGAAGGTAAAGTTAGACTGGAATAGAGGGTACATGAAAGAGGGATAAGACAGAAAAACTAAGTTGGTGTCAAGTTAGCCCTGAACACCAGAGTTAAGAATTTATTATTCTTATTTGGTAGGCTATTGAGATCCAATAAATAGGCCCTTTAGGCCTTAGTGACCTAGTGAATAATTCCAATAGTTTGATATGCTTTTACTTACAGCTTTTGTTGTGGCCAGTTTTATAACATTTTTTCCAACTTCTAAATATGCCCAGAATATGTTACAATACGTATGAAATGACGCGGCCTTGTTTTATTCTAGGTGTTTGGAGGAGAGTTATACAGGTCTTTAACTACACATAAATAAAGCAGGTGATTTCCATAGTCAATTTAAATTCTCAGGAAAGCAAATGTGTTCTTGTGTTTCAATTACTTTGTAAAGCTCTTTGACATTTTAAAAGATTCCACATAAATAATCAACTAGGTTAGTTTGCATAACCACCTAAGCTATTCACAATGATAAAAAAAAATAGAATACCCCACTCCAGCCCTCTGTCCTGCACTGATAAATTTATAAATACAGGAGAGGATGACAGGGGTGGGAGAAATGAGGAAAAGTGAATTTACATGATAAAGCTATTATGTATTTAAAAGGAATAGCAAGTTGTACATGATAGATTTGCCGTTTTCATCCTTTTATTACACTGTTATGTAACTGCTTGATTTATTTCATAAATTATACATTAAATAAATTTTAAAAATTAAAAATTCTAAATGTAAAAATATTAGACGGTTTGCAAAATCTGAGTATTCTTTCTTCAAATCATATATACTTTCAAAATAATATAGAACTTCAGAAATTCAAATGCAAAGCTTTCATTAATACATTTTGTTTACTCAGCACAAATTTACAAACATAACCTGGAATCAATCAGAACAACACTAATCTGATTTTACTTTTTTATGAATATTTTTATATGACAGATGGGGAAGAGAGTATTATTGCTTTAAAGAAGTACTGTCATTAGGGAACCGGCATAAAGTCCTGTTCCCAGGTGCCTGGGGAGATTTTAATTATTTATTTATTTTACTCTTTGATACTTCTTAGAAAAATAGTTCTTTGTGTGAGGATGTTGCTCTTTCAGCTCCACACTACAGGTTTGCTCTCACAGTGCTTCAGATCAACCTACTCAGAGATGATTGAGGATCACAGAGGGACCAGGAAATAGAAGGGTTACCAGAGAAGATGACAGGAAAGCTCAATTCTTTTCTACCACCTAAGCTAGTCAGGCAAAACACTGAACTATGCATGGTGAGCCCCAAGGGCTCATGCTGTGACCGAACAGCAATTGTGACTGCAAACACGTAAAGTTGATAGCATTGGGAGCTAAGAAATGATGAATGACTTTGCAATGCTATAGTAGGTGAATGCCAGAAAAATACTCTATCCATTTATCTGTGCTTCTGACTATTTAAAATAAGTTTCAAGTAATGCTATAAGGATTTATGTCTGCAACACACCTCTTAATGTTCTGAACAAGCAATGCAAAAGCTTTAGGGCATTTTCTGACCCAATTAAAATCAATGTGCCTACAATGAGCATCACCTAATCTTGACTTCTGAAATTGAGTTGCAAATTGAATGGTCCTTTCTTCATAAAGTCCAGTGAGAAATTATTTATGCTGATAATAGATATGGAGTAATAAATAATCATAATAAAAACCCATGACAAAACATATAATGAACTTTTATGCATAAATCATATTTTCTAATGAACTTTCGTGCATAAATCATATTTTCTTCGACTTGAATTGAAAAAGTCTGACCACCTAGCTATCTCTAAACTTCCCCATGGTTTTATGACTAGAATTTCTTGGAATTTTATGAAAGAGCTAGTATTAGAATATGTTTCAAGTCATTCTGAATAATTTCTCAACCTAAAGAAATAACCTTACTAATAAATAGGACATGAGAATTCACCTGTTACCTGTTAATAATTGTGCTGCTGATAATTCATTTGGCTTATTCCTATTCAAAATGAAATTAAGAAAAAATACATTGTAAGACTTATCAGTTGTGCCCTTCATTATATTTAAATATTTTCTTGGCCACTCATTAATGCCCAGTTATAACCAATAAGTTTCCAGGATGTCATGTGCTCACCAAGTTTCTTTCTAAAATTGCTCCTAAGAAAGGATTTGTTAAATTCAATCACAAGAAGACAGAATCTTAGAGCTACAAGGGAACTCGGAGTTTATATTTTGACTCTAACTAAAATCATGAATCCTTTCTATGATCTAGGCTTTTTATAAATAGTAATTATTTGAAATAATCTAAAATGCACAAGAGATATAGTACTGGTCCTGACATCAAAAGGACTCAAGTTGAACTCCAAAGTGAAACATGATAGGGACATTCCTGCCTCATTTTATTTAACTATAAAATGGAAATAATAGTAGCAGCTATCTTCCAGGTTTATTGTAAGGATCAAATAAGATACTATTTATTAAACATTTAGCACAATATTTGGCACATTGTGCTTAATTTGTAATTAATTTGGCACATCTACTTAATAGATATTTGTGCCCTTTCTTGATGGAAAATGTGTTGTTCCCCAAATCAAGCCATTTTCTGATCCTTCTGATCACTAGAAAGTTGTTATATTTGATTTTTTTTTCTTTTAAAACCTATCTTTAAAAATTATACTCTTGATTATTAGACCTGTCTTCTGGGGCCAAATGTGACAAAACTATTTTCTCTTCAAATATGTGTACTTTGTCTCTCTGTCTCTTTGTCTCTCAGTCTCTCTCTTTCTCTCTCTCTCTCTCTCTCTCTCTCTCTCTCTCTCTTTCTCTCTCTCTCTCTCTCTCTCTCTCTCTCTCTCTCTCTCTCTCTCTCTCTCTTTCTCTCTCCCTCTCTCTCTCTCTCTCTCACACACACACACACACACACAAATCTACCTTCATCCTAAATCTTCTCCCCAACACCTAATGTCCCAGTTCTATTACGCAATCCTTGTTATAATATGGTTTTTTACTTTCTCACCACCATCATTACCGCTGAAAGGTTGTGAGACATAATCATTTTCACTTCTGAAACAAAAAAGCCCCAGAACTTACTACTAGACCAGATGTATTCTGAGAAATCCAGAATAAAATGAGATTGTAATTTACCTCATTATAGATACTGATGACTTTAAAAGCAGGTCTGTTCAATGCAGGAGTGGTAAAGAGTGTTTTGTTTTTTTTTTTTTTTTAATGAGTTTATGAAGCTTTGTAAAGATTAAGCTTTCAGAGGATTCTGGGAAGATGGTGGAGTAGATCAGAAAATTCCAAGCACCCAATTTACCCCACATACAGAATAAAGCTGTGCCTCAGAGAAAACATATTCTAGTGAAAAACAAACATGATATGGCACAGAACGGGGGTCCTCCTCCTGGGATAATTTGGGGAAACATGAAGAAAACCCCAAGGCTAGGAATTAGCCAGTGTAAAGTACAAACATCTCTGGCCTATGTCCTCAGAAACATCAAGTGGGGACCCCTCAGACTAGGAAGTTGCTTTCTTCTCTTTTAAATACTTCTCACTTTAAAAAAAGTGAACAGATAAAAACAAAAGAATTCAACCAAAGAAAATTACTCTGGGAACAGGGAAGACCTGTTTTCTTCTTCAGAGGATAATGAAGTACCAAAAAACTTGTCTCTACCCCAAAGATAAATGTTAAATGGCTACCTGCCCTGAGAATTTATAGAAGAATACAAAAAAGACTTCAAAAATCAAATGAGAGTAATTGAGAAAAACTAAAAAAAAAACATTTAAGAAAAACAAGAAGATTATGGGGGGAGAAGTTAACTAACTAGAAAATTAGAATTGGAAAAGAGGAAGCTAGCAAAGCTGTAAGAGACCAAGAAATAACAGAAGAAAATATAAAGAATGAAAAAAAATAGAACAGAATGTGAAACATAAAAAATAAGAGATCTGGAGAATAGATCAAAAAGAGAAAATATAGGGATAATTCAAGTATCTGAGAGCTGTGACCAAAAAATTGAAGAAGAAGAAGGAGAAGAAGAAGAAGAAGAAGAAGAAGAAGAAGAAGAAGAAGAAGAAG
>JAJPUD010008386.1:41680-61364 GCA_023553655.1 Myrmecobius fasciatus
CACAGCATTTTAATGCTTTCTGTGAATATTTCCCTGCATTTTGTTTTCCTTCTTAGGTTGTTTTTTGTCTTCTCTCTTTCTAGATCTGATGTTTCTTGTGCAGTAAGATAACTGTATAGATATGTATACATATATTGTATTTGTCATATAATTTATCATATTTAGTATGTATTAGATTACCTGTCATCTAGGGGTGGGGGTGGGGGGAAGGAGGGGAAAAACTTGGAACAAAAAAAAAGTTTTTGCAAAGGTCAATGTAGAAAAATCACATATTTTGTAAATAAAAAGCTTTTAATTAAAAAAATTATTGACCTTTAATGTCCTCCCTAGTTGCCAATCTATTATTCTATTCTGACATGAGACAAGTATTTCATTTTTTATTTTATATCCTTGGTGCTTATAAAAAGTAGAAATTTAATAAATATTTGCTGAATGGAATTTAATATATCAATCTGTTATATAAAATTAAAATGTCTGCCTCTTTTCCTATTAAAATGCAATTGCCAGCTGTAATCAAATTAGTTCTAAGCATCCTTTGATGTCACCAGAGTTTTCTATTATCTCCTTTTGCATTATCAATTGCTTCCTGGTTTTAATTTAGTTAACTCAGTATCATAAGTATTTTCTGTTTGTGTGAGGAAAGTTGTGAATAAGCCATTCATTTGATATACCATCTTTTAGCTACTTCATTTCACTATCTTCATATCATTCCATGCTGCAACTAACTTCAAACAAATTTAGTCTTTCAGGCATTCTAAACACATTTATGCTGATTTGCATGATTTGCTTCAAATGATATGGCACTATTATGAATTACTAGAAAACAAAAAATGATGGGCAATTAACATTCAACAAACAGAAATTTAGCAAATGAGTGAATTACAGTGACCAAATGTCTCATTCCCTGAGAAGTTACTATTCCTTCTTTTAAATGTCAAGAAACATTGTAGAAAAGTGAGCTTCACTAGCATGCTCCCTATGTGTGAAAAGAAAAAATATATTTTAGTCACTTTTGTATAGATTGTGATAATTCTTAGATTTGCTTAATTATAAAGGATAAAACATTTTATCTATGCAGCATCTCATCTCATATAACAGTGCCTCCTCATCCAGAAAGAGAAAGTGTTATATGCTATTTTACAACTTCAAACTGGACAGTCTTCTAAATTTTATTAAAAAGAGATAGAACTACCTTGTATTGGTCATGTGACCAATTATGATTTCTCAAAAGTCTTTCAAATAAAAATTGTGCAAAAGAGCCAAAGTAATTATAGTTATGTATAGTTTTATATAGAAGTAATTATACATAAATAACACAAGACTAATGCACTTAAATTATTAAATGTAAAATTAATAATAGACCTACTAGCTTCAACATTTAGGCTCATAGTGCAGCATTTGGTTTTTAATTTTTTAAAGTTATTTTTCTTTGCTATGATTCCACCACTCTGTCAAAATGAGAAGTAAAATTCAACAATACCCAATCTTGCCCCTCAAAGGGAAGAAACATTAAATAGTACACAATGATATCACTCAGCTGCAGAAATAAAAACAATAATACTTCGAGTGTAAAATCAATTGCTTAAATCTTAAAGAAAATGGGAGTAGTACATTACTGGTACCACTTATGCCATTAAGGAAGACATTAAATGTATATATTAATATGAAAAGAGAATGAAACAGCTTTGAAATACAGCCTTTACAAATCAGAAGAACATAAGATAGTTTACCTTTCAGATCTGTGGAGGAGGAAGGAAAGAACTGGAAGTCATTATTGAACACCAAACAGATGTTGATTATATTAAGCTAAAAAGTTTTTGTACAAACAAAACTAATGCAGACAAGATTAGAAGGAAAACTTTAAATTGGGAAAATATTTTTACATTTAAGGGTTCTAGCAAAGGTCTCATTTCTAAATTGTATAGAGAATTGACTCAAATGTATAAGCATTCAACCCTTTCTCCTATTGATAAATTGTCAAAGGATATGAACAGACTATTTTCAGATGAAGAAATTAAAACCATTTCTAGTCATATGAAAACATGCTCTAAATAACTATTGATCAGAGAAATGCAAATTAAGACAACTCTGAGATACCACTACACACCTGTCAGATTGGTTAAGATGACAGGAAAAGATAATGACAAATTTTGGAGGGAATGTGAGAAAACTGGGACACTGATACATTGTTGGTGGAGCTGTGAACGGATCCAGCCATTCTGGAGAGCAATTTGGAGCTATGCTCAAAAAGTTATACAGAAAAACTATACAAGAAAGTTCTTCACATCACTGATAACCATATTATCTATTAATCTAGAGCCAGAAATTCTGGAAAATAAATGAAAGTGGACCTTAGGAAATATTATTCATAATGAGAAGGAATTCCAACTAAGATATTTAAGGTTATAAAAGATGTTGCAATTAAGGTGCTGCACTCAATTTGCCAGCAAATATAGAAAACGCAACAGTGGTAGCCCATGATCATGGGGGAAAAAAGATGTTTATTCCCCAGTTCTAAAGAAGGGCAATATCAAAGAATGTTTAAATTACTGTGCGATTACGCTCATTTCACATGGTATCGAAGTTATGTTTAAAATTCATCAAGCTAGACTCCATCAATATAAACTGAGAATTAAAAGAAGAGCTGATTATTTTTCAAAAAGGCATAGGAACCAGAGACCAAATTGCAATCAATCAATGTATTATGAAGAAAGCAAGAGTTAAAAAAAATTCTACTTCTGCTTCATTAAATACACTTAAACCCTTTCACTATGTGGATCACACAAAAAATATGCAAGTCCTCAAACAATTGGAAATATTAATCTCCTGAGGATGCTGTAGAATGCTCAAGAAGCAACAATAAGAACCACACAAGAAACAACTGAATGGTTTAGGATTGGAAAAAGACTGTAATAAGGCTATATATTGTCACCTTATTTATTTAACTTCTATTGCGAGTACATCATATAAAATGCCATCCTAACTGGATCAAAAATGAGAATTAAGATTTCCAGGAGAAATTTCAACAATTTCAAATATGCAAATGATATTATTCTGATGACAGAAAGTGAAAAAGTTAAGAAACAGCTTGATGAAGGTGAAAAAAGAAAGTGAAAAAGCTGGCTCAAAACTTACATTAAAAAATCTGAAAACAAGGGGCAGGTAGGTGGTGCAGTGGATAGAGCACCAGCCCTGAAGTCAGGAGGACCTGAATTCAAATCTGGTCTCAGACACTTAACATTCCCTAGCTGTGTGACCCTGGGCAAGTCACTTAACCCCAATTGCCTAAGCAAAAAAAAAAAATCCTAAGGTCTTGGCAACTTCTCCCATTTCTTCCGATAAGTGGAGGGAGAAGAATTGGAAGCAATGTAAGATCTTATATACTTGGGCTCAAAGTTCACTGTATATGACAATTGCAGCCATAAAATTAAAAGAGGTTTGCTTCTTGGAAAGAAAGCTAGGGGGAATCTGAACAGCATGCTAAAAAGTAAAGAGATCATCTTTTTAATCAAAGTCTACATAGTCAAAGTTATTGTTTTATTTGTTGATTTTGTTGTTGTTTCTTTATTTATTTTTGTTTTATTTCTTTTTCCCCAATAGCAATATATGGATATAAGAATTGAACTATAAGAAAAATTGAGTGTCACAGAAAAGGCATCTTCAAATAATGGCATTGGACTTTTGAGATTTTTGAGGTCTTGGACCCCAAGGATATCAGATCAGATAATGCCTAAAGTAATTAATTCAGATAAGTCAGGAGAAGGTTTAAGTACCCTGACCATGTAAAGAACATGCAAAGCTCATTAGGAAGACAAAAGAAAAATGGGATGGCAGAGGATGAGATGGATAGATAGTGTCCTAGAAACAACAAGCATGACTTTGGGCAGGCATTGGGGAAATAGTAAAGATTAGAAGGACCTGGTCCTTCATGCATCCATGAAAAGTTTGGAATGACTGAACAACATAGACAACAATTGATTCAGCAAACACTAAATGCCACATAAGAGAAAGGAAATATTATTTTGCTAAGGGGGAAAAATTAAAAAAAAATCACTAAGAAGTGCATAATCACTGTGTACCAGTAGAAATCAGTATATGAACATTGATCCTCAAAAGGAGTTTTCAAGTTTTTTACCAAAGGAGGCTTAAGTAATCTCCAAATTGAAAAATAACATTAAACTCATGGGTGAGTAAATTCTCTCTACCAAAGCAGATCAGCATCTTCTTTACAACTTAAAATTTTAGAGAGTATATAGAGCTCCCTCACATTTAGTGATTAGCTCAGTCACAAAACTTGAATAGACCTTCATCTTTCGGGGTCTTGAGATAATCTCTCTATTCACTCCTCTATATCTCTCATGTGACTTTTTTGTCTGGAATTAATATTATATGTTAATAATGGCAGATGAATTCTACACTGCCACATGCAGAAAGAAATGTATCATTGATGCAAAAATATCAGCAAAGTATATTAAGTAATACATGACTACATATATCAATGTTTCTTTCATTACTACTGTCATCCCTCTATTTCCCCCCAGCCTTTCTAAATAATGGGTATGATAGAGTGCCACAGACTTTTGGTTCTTGTATTTAAAGAAATATTTCAACAACCAAGAGTAAGGGGTAATATAATCAAGTTGCAATGAAAAACCTTATAGAGCAGAGATAAAATACACACACACACACACACACTCTCACACAAATGTATGTGTATATGTATTTGCCTATAAACATACATGCATATCATATTTGTAAACATATATACAAAGTAGAAGAATGAAATAAAAACAGGATTGAATGTAAAATGATCTAAGTCTCATGGATTATAGATTTATCAATGGCTTATTTAAAAGAAGATATATTTTGATGGCTTAATAATTATTTTCCCTGCAGTTATATAAATTTATTTTTGAAAATTATTGTATTTTTATAATGAGAAAACTTGAATTAGATCCATTGACTGAAAACGATGCAGACATTTTATAGTAGCCCAGCAAAATAAGTATTTAAAAATTATCTTCAAAGGATTTGGGAAAATAATCTACTAAATTAAATGCTTCAAATAAAATATATGGCAAACCCTAACGAATCTTTTCAACAGAATAAATGTTAGAAGAGCTCAATAAATTGCCAAATCAATGAAATTATTTGGAAAAAAGCTTCTGTGATTATAAGCCTGATACAGAATAAGAAAAAAAAAGTTGGTTTTCAGAGTTAATATACAAATAATGTTGACAAAGGGAAGAGTTTACAGTATAGAGTATCATTTGTTTCCATAAATTCCTTCTAATGCAACAGAATGACCAATGTTCTAAAGAGGAAATTAAATCAACTACTCAAAGGTTTCTAGCATATATCTTAACTTATTGAAATTATGAGATGTTCTTAAATAGTTTGGGTTCAGAAAAATAGTCTTAATTGGTTAAATGATTTGTTTTTTTAAAAATATATGGATTAAAAATATGTCAACCTACTTCATAGGTAGTATGGGATTGTAAGTAGGACACTAGACTTGGGCACCTTTGTTCAAAATCTACTTGAGATGAGCTATGTGCCTCTGGTTACTTAACCTTTCTGTGGCTCAGTTTACTTCTCTATAAAATAAGCCTCAATAGGTTCAAAATCCCCTTCCAACTTAAAATTTACTGATACTTTACTGATAATTTACTCTGATACTTTAGAAGAATGTATTCATTGAAGAGACAAATAGTTATCTACTATAGCTCATAGAGGCTATTTTCTGCATGCAACATTTGGCTTCATCGGGGATGGTAAACATATCAGTTACAAGTGCTCATTTCATAGTTATATAATATTAAATGCCACTATGTCAAATACCTGTGATTTCATTGCTCTGTCTAGGAACTCCTTCCTCCTTCCACAAGCAATATAGATAGATAGATAGATAGATAGATAGATAGATAGATAGATAGATAGATAGATAGATGGATAGATAGATAGATAGATAGAGATATATAATATTTATGACAATCTCAGAGGATTTATTAATGGATAGAGACCCATACATCACAGAATTACTAAGGATTGAGGGGGAGGGTATGAATATAAATTTGTTCACTAGACAATACTGCTTCTCAACCCACTACAAGAAAATTATCTTAAGATAAAATTCTGAGAGATCTGCATTAACCGACAAGAATTGAAGAGGTTTTTTTTTTTTTTTAATAGTTACAATACAACATGGAAATCCATACATAGTGATTGATTTGTAACAAAGTTTTAAGATTTTGGCTCAGCTGCAACATTTATTTATTAGGATGGGTTTGAACACTCAGATTCTTTAAAGGAAATATGCTGACTTATTATTTTTCTTGCTTCCAATTTATAAATAGATCTGGGATATTTCAAGGCTATTGAATTCATCTTCTTGCTATATTGAGAAAAGATGAATTATATATCCTTGAAACATCATTTCCTGTGTCTTTTTCTTGGTGTAGTCACATACAAGATAAGATCCCTCTGTGCAAGCGAATTCCAGAGAGAATTGATTCAAGCAGTTGTAAAGTGATGAACTTCATGAATTTATGCAGAGTCCCAATATAGATATGGATTTTTATAAATAAAGATTCCAAATTTTTTCCTGAAAAGCAATGTTTGGAGCTATTATGATAATACTGAAAAGGTATTGGATCTCTTTAATATTACAGTTGAAGACTGACTTTCTCTTGTTTAGAAATCTAAGATACAGGATATTCTGTACACTCCCAGAAAGTTATATGAATCCAAAAATTAAATGTTAGAATCACCACATTATTTGTAATTCAAAGTAGAAATGAAGATCTGAATACTTAATAACATTAGATTTAACCCTTACTATATTTTTAAAAGTTTTGACACTTCTTTCACTCTTTAAAGATCACAACTGGTAAAGAAAAATATGAAATGTGATTTATTTGTATCTTTTCTCTGATTCAGTTTTTTCCACAGAAACAAATATTAGCTTGTCATTCTTACCAAAAATAGGCAATCTCATTTCAAACATTGGCAATTATTTCCTATTGTTTTTACATGCTTTATCGATATTAAAATAATTGTAATGAAAACTACAGGTTCTTGAATAGAGGTTTATAAAAATATATTTTATGTGAAAGAATATAAGTATCTTAAAAGTAGGTAATGATATATAGATATAGATATGTATGTATATAGAAATAGACATACCCATATAGATATGCACACACATAGAATCAACAATTCTTGGCCCATTTTGTTGTTGTTCAATCGTGTCTCACTCTTCCTTTAGAAATGCATGGACCATATTTTTCATGGCATTATTTTGGCAAAAATATTGGAGTGATTTTCCATTTTCTTCTTTAGCTGGTTAAAGCAAATTGAGAATAAGTGATTTGCCCAGGATCACACAGCTGGACAATGTCTGTGGTCAGATCTGAACTCGGGTCTTTCTGATCCCAAGCCCTAACCTTTAAGCTATTTGATTGTCTCCTGGCTCATAGCAGATGCTTAATAAAATGCTTACTTGACTTTTATATTCATTTATATTTTATAAGGTGTCATTAAACTATATATTAGATAATTCTTTATATTTTAAGCCATGTAAACATAGAAATATAAATACAGAAAGTGTAAGAGAACTTCTATTCAATTTCCCCACCTATTCTTGCCCCAATTATGTACTTATGAAAATGAAAAACAATAACTTCTAATAAACTTCAAAAACTGGTTACTTTTTGCATTTACATAATATTCTTCAGAATTGAGGAAGGAAAAGACCCATTTGTTTACTTCAACAAGATTTTCCCATCTCTCTTTAAATAACAGATATTTAAAGTAGTTTCTAAATTTCATTTTTCTTCTAATACTTAAGAATAATCAGTAAACTTGAATAAATGTAATTAATTACATGCTCTGTAGAGGGCCACAGATAGTGGGGGAACTCTGGGTGAGGTATATAAGACCCTTCAGCCCAGAGGGAACTTGCTGACAATATCTGGTTCAGCTCCCCATCTCCCCTAAGGGCTCTTAGCTTTTCTGGGGGGGGGGTGGCGAGGGGCATGACTACTTGTGTTCTACTTGAAGCAAGGGATACTTACAGTAAAGAGAAGCATTTAGATAACTATAGCAAGGTGGTTATAGTTAATACTTGTTCAGTGAATTGTAGTGATGTAATTTTACTAAGGTATTTAAGGGCTGAGAGGATTAGAAATAAATGCACTCCATCTTTGACCATCCACATGGGTCTCAACCTCGTCACTCCTCCATCAAGACCAAGGATTCCTGCTGGTCCTGAGATCCTCCAGGGAGCTAGTCTGGATGGTATATTTTGGCACCCCAGTGTGGGGACTCGAATGCATTGTATATTTTGGCATTCCAATTTGGGGGCCCTAGAAAGCACACTACAAGGCTCAATTAAATATTTTTTACTAGAGGGAAGAAAAATGTTGATATTCCATTGCTTGATTAGTGATCTACCTATATGCCTAGTAGCATAGAAATATGACATTTAAAAAGTCACTCCAGTAAAATCATGCTTCAGGGAAAATATCATGGAAATGGCCATTGAATGAGTAATCAAATAGCTAAAATGTAAATGAGAAAAAATAAAGTCTGCCTTCAATTCCCACATCATTTTTAATGACTGGGAGAAGATATGAATAAAAATCAGTACCAAAATTTTCATTTCAAATTAGTTTTTTGTTTTTGTTTTTATCAAGTGTGAACACATCAAATTGTCCAATTTGCAATGCAGTTTGCAACTCTCATAGTATCTGGTGAAGAAAAATAAACAGGTGTTAGTCTCAAAATTTAAAAAACATATATTTTGCAATTGTATCATAGGATTATATTTTCATACATCAAATGACCTAATTCAAAACTCAATTCCCTCCAATCCCCCAAGAACTAGAGTCATAAATAATCTCTAGCCTCTGAAACATTCAGTTGACTGAGGAGGGAAGTTACAGAGAAAATAGGGCAGTCTATGATGCTGAGTGAAATCAGCAGAACCAGGAGAACATTATACACAGCAATAAGACTATACGATGGTCAATTCTGATGGACATGGTTCTCTTCAACAATGATGTGATTCAAACCAGTTTCTATTGTTCAGCGATGAAGATAGTCATATACATCCAGAGAGAGGCCTGTGGGAACCGAGTACAGACCACAACACAGCATTTTAATGCTTTCTGTGAATATTTCAATTCATTTTGTTTTCCTTCTTAGGTTGTTTTTGCTTCTTCTCTTTCTAGATCTGATGTTTCTTGTGCAGTAAGATAACTGTATAGATATGTATACATATATTGTATTTGTCATATAATTTATCCTATTTAGCATGTATTAGATTACCTGTCATCTAGGGGTGGGGGTGGGGAGAAGGAGGGGAAAAGCTTGGGAAAAAAAGTGTTTGCAAAGGTCAATGTAGAAAAATCACTCATATGTTTTGTAAATAAAAAGCTTTTAATAAAAAAAATAAAAATTTCAAAAAAAAAAGAAAATAGGGCAGTCTAGAAGAAAATGATTCCTGAGATTGAGTTGAAGTTGATTAATTGGAAGATAAGGGTGCTCAAAGGAAGCAGAAGTTAGAGTGCAGAAGAAGCCAGTAATACAGATCCTGAATACATTGGAGTTGAAGAAGTATTGAAAAATAATATTGGAAGTCTATAGGTGCAAAAAAAAGAAAAAGACCCTAAGTGGAATGATTTAAATTTTCTAGGTATTTGCTAAATGATAATGATGAAGACATTCTGATAATGGTAGTGGGGATCAAAGACACAACTCCTTCTATCCCATTGTGTCAAGGAAAATTAAGGAGTGGTCAACATCAGAGACAATGAGAAGTGACAAAAAGTTTTCTGGAGACCTATTTGGAAAACAGATACAGCCTGACAAATAATCTTTAAACCTGGAAACTTAAATGGCATTTGCCTGAAATTTCTGAATTTCTGCTCATAGTAGCTGGTGTCATTGTGGGTGGGTGGGAAAGAAATAGCAAGCTGATATGGTATTATTTCCAAAGGGCAAAAAACTATATTTCTTCATTGATAACTGACATACTCATATGAATAATTAATTCACATCAAGAAATACAATGATATAGTAAATGTGTGAGAGACCTCAAAGAAAGCTTTTGGTTCATATTTATCTCTATTGTTTACTGGTTATATAGTCAGGATTTAATACTGTGTCTCAGAGTCTTAATTTTCCCTTTTTATGATAGGCATAGCACTACTTGCAAAATTCTGTATGATTTAATACCCATCTTTCAACACCTCAATTTCCCCCATTTATGATAGGCAAAAGAATACAAAGTTTGCAGATTCCTTTCAGTAGTATTTCTTTTGCCCTTTGAATTCAATTCTTTGTCTGGATATTATTTATTTGCAGTTAAAATTTTATTGATATCAGTCTCCAATGTCATTCAACAAGTATTTATGACAAATGGTACAGAGGCTATGAAAAAATAGATACTAGTGAACTCTTAGTGAAGCTGAGAAATTTTTCCAGTCATTGCGAAGGGTAATTTGAAACTAAATTCAGAAAATTACCAAGATGTGAATACCCTTTGACGAAATTGTGATACTAAAAGTATAAATCTCAAAGAAATTTAAGAAATGGAAACAAAAGAAAGATGGAGATGAGAAATATAATGTGTGTATATAAAAATATTGATAGCAGTTCTTTTTATAGTAGACAAAACCTGGAAAGAAAAGTGTTCTCCTTTTAGAGAACTTTTAAATAAATACGGTGTGTGAAATGAAATATCATTGTATTATATAAATATTAAAAAAAACAAAAATTCAGATAGATCTGGGAGAGAGGGAAAAAACACATATGTATTAAGCACCTACAGTGTGCCAAGCATAGTGTATTTTACAAAGTTGAATTCCTGATGACCTTATTTCATCCTCAAAACAATCTTGAGGTGGATGCTATTATTATCCTAATTTACAGTTGAGGAAACTGAGGCATGAAGAGAATAAGTGATTTTCTCAGGACATAATTAACAATCATTTAAGGCCAGATTTAAATTCAGAAGTCAAGAAGCTGATGCCAGGTTCAGAGCTCTATTCACTATACCACCTAATCACCTAATAATAATTGCAAAAAGTAGGACTTTCTTGATCTGAAACAACAAAGTGATAAGAAAAAGTAAAAAAGTTTATGCCATGACAACTTTTATAAAGAAAAAATAATTCAATTGATTTTAGAACTCTAATCCATGCATTTATCAACCACAAGCCTAAAAGAATAAAGCTGAAATATGCCACTGACATGGTATGATGAAGAAATAAAGTAATTAACTTAAAATGAAGAAGTAAACAGGAACTTAAGGTTTTGTCAGACCAGGTAGCTATATATGAAATAATATTTTATAACACTTAAACCATTTAATTTATTTATATATATAGCTTTTTATTTAAAAAATGCATAGTTTTCAACATTTACCTTTTGCAAAACCTAGTGTTCTAAATATTTTTCTCCCTCCCTAACCCCCAACCCACTCTTTTAGACAACAAGTAATCCATTATATGTTAAACATGTGCAATTCTTCTATACAGATTTCCACAAATGCCTTGCTACATAAGAAAAATTAGATCAAAAAGGAGAAACTAAGAGAAAGAAAATAAAACACAAATAAGCAACAACAAAAAAGTGAAAATACCATATTGTAATCCACACTCAGTTTCCATAGTGCTCTCTCTGGGTGCAGATGGCTCTCTTTCTCACAAGACCATTGAAACTGGCCTTAATCACCTTGCTGTTGAAAAGACCTACATCCATTAGAATTTATCTTATTATCTTGTTGCTATGTACAATGATCTTTTGATTCTTACTTCACTCAGCATCAGTTCATACAAGTCTCTCCTGGCCTCTCTGAAATCATCCTTCTGGTCATTTCTTACAGAACAATAATATTCCATGACATTCATATACTATAACTTATTCAGCCACTCTCCAATTGATGGGCATCCATTCAGCTTCCAGTTTCTTGCCACTACAAAAAGGGCTGCCACAAACATTTTTGCACATGTGGGTCCCTTTCCCTCCTTTAAGATCTCTTTGGGATGGGGCATCTAGGTGGTGCAGTGGATAGAGCACCAGCCCTAAAGTCAGAAGAACCTGAGTTCAAATCTGGTCTTAGACACTTAACACTTCCTAGCTGTGTGACCCTAGGCAAGTCACTTAACCCCAACTGCCTCAGCAAAAAAAAAAAAAAAAAAATTCTCTTTGGGATATAAGCCCAGTAGAAACACTACTGAATCAAAGGGGATGCACAGTTGATAGTGCATTAGGTATAGTTCCAAATTGCTCTCCAGAATGGTTGGATCAGTTCATAACTCCACCACCAATTTATTAGCGGCCCAGCTTTTTCACATCCCCTCCAACATTAATCATTATCTTTTCCTGTCATCTTAGCCAATCTTAGATGCATGTAATGGTAACTCAAAGTAGTCCTAATTTGCATTTCCCTGATTAGTGGTAATTTAGAGCAGCTTCTCATATGACTAGAAATGGTTTTGATTTCTTCATCTGAAAATTGTCTGATCAAATTTCACCATTTATCGATTGGAGAATCAGTTGAGTTCTTAAAGAATCAATTCTCTATATATTTTAGAAATGAAGCTTTTATCAGAACCCTTGGATGTAAAAAAAAATTTTCTCAGTTTATTGCTTCCCTTTTAATCTTGTCTGTATTGATTTTGATTGTAAGTCACTTTTTAACTTAATATAATCAAAGTTATCCATTTTGCATTCCATAATATATTGTAGTTCTTTGACCACAAATTCCTTCATTCTCCACAGATCTAAGAGGTAAACTGTCCTTTGTTGCTATAATTTGTTTATAGTATTACTCTTTATATATAAAGCATGATACACACATACATATATGTGTATCATGCTTTATATATAAATACAAATATATATATATCATGATTTATATATATATACACACACACATATACATATATATAAACCATTTCTACCTTATCTTGGTTTAGGATGTGAGGTATGGGTGAATGCCTGGCTTCCACCATATTAATTTCAAACTTCCTTCAAAATTTTTGTCAAATATTGAGTTCTTAATCCAGAAGCTGATGTCTTCAGGTTTATTAAAAATTAGATTACTGTAGTCACTGACTTATGAAACTAAACTATTCCATTGATCAACTACTCTATTTCTCAGCCAGTACCACATGGTTTTGATGACTGCTGTTTTATAATATTGTTTTAAGTCTAGAAGAGATGAGCCACCTTGATTTACATTTTTTTTCATTAATTTCCTTGAAATTTATGACCTTTTGTTTTTGCAGATGAACTTTGTTTTTATTTTTTTCTAGCTACGTAAAATAATTTTTGGGAATTTGATTTTTATGGGACTGAATAAGTAGATTAATTTAGGTTGAATTATCATTTTTACTATATTAATATGACTTACCCATTAGCACTTGATACACTTCCAGTTGATTAGATCTGACTTTATTCATATGAAAAGTGTTTTGTAATTGTGTTCATAAAGTTCCTGATTTTGTCTTGGCAAATAAACTCTCAGATATTTTATATTATCTACAGTTATTTTAAATGTAATTTCTCTTTGTATCTATTGGTGCTGGATTTTACTGAACATATGAAAATACTGATGGTTTCCATGGATTTGTTTTGTATTCTACAACTTTCCTAAAGTTGCGAATTGTTTCTAGTAGTTTTTTGGTTGATTCTTTAGAATTATCTAAGAACCATTATATCATCGGCAAGGAGTAATATTTTGGTTTCTTCATTACCTACTCTAATTTCTTTAATTTCTTTTTTCTTCTTTTATTGCTAAAACTAGCATTGTTAATACAATATTGAATAGTATTGCTGATAGTGGGAACACTTGTTTTACCCCTGATCTTATTGGGAATGGTTCTAATTTATCCCCATTACATATGATGTTTGCTGATGGGTTTAAATAGTTACTATTCATCATTTTAAGGAACACTGCATTAATTCCTGTTCTCTTTAGTGTTTTTAATAGAAATGGGTGTTAGATTTTGTCAAATACTTTTTTGTATCTATTAAGATAATTATATATTTTCTGTTAGTTTGGTTATTTATATAGTCAATTATGAAAATAAGTTTCCTAATATTGAACCAGCCCTGCATTCCTGGTATAAATCCTATTTATCATAATGTATTATCCTGGAGATGTCTTTCTGTAATCTCTTTGCTAATATTTTATTTAAGATTTTTGCATCAATTGGCCTATAATTTTCTTTCTCTGTTTTCACCCTACCTGCTTTACATATCTGCCTTATATCCATGTCATAAAAGGAATTTGATAAATTCTTTCTTTCCCATTTTTTCACATAATTTGCATGGTATTGGAATTAATTGTTCTTTAAATGTCTGATAGAATTCACATATAAATTCATCTGGACCTGGAGATTTTTTCTTGGGAAGATAATTAATAGCTTGTTCTATTTTTTCTAAAATGTGACTATTTAAATAATTCAATTCCTCTTCTGTTAATCTTAGCAATCTATATTTTTGTAAGTATTCCTCCATTTCACTTAGATTATCATATTTATTGACGTATAGTTGGGCAAAATAGCTTCTAATTATTGCTCTAATTTCCTCTTCATTGGTGGAAAGTTCACCCTTTCATTTTTGAGACTAACAATTTGATTTTCTTCTTTCCTTTTTCTAATCAAACTAACTAAAGGTTTATCTATTTTGTTGGGGTTTTTTAATAAAACCACTTATTTTTATTTATCAATAGTTTTCTTACTTTCAATTTTATTAACCTCTTTTATTTTTAGAATTTCAAATTTTGTATTTAATCAGGGTTTTTAATTCGTTCTTTTTTGTAGCTTTTTAAATTGCCAGCCCAATTCATTGATCTTCTCTTTCTCTATTTTATGCAACTAAGCATCTAGAGATATAAAATTTCCTCTAATAATTGCTTTGGCTGCATCAAACAGATTTTGGTATGTTTCTCATTGTTTCCATTTTCTTGGATGAAATTATTGATAGTGTCTATGATTTATTGTTTCACCCACTCATCCTTAAGGATAAGACTATGTAGTTTCTAATTAATTTTTGGTCTGTTTTCTCCTGGCCTTTTATTGCATGTACTTTTTATTGCATTATGATCTGAGAAACATGCATTGACTATTTCTGCCTTTCTGCATTTGATTTTGAAGTTTTTATTCCCTAATATATGGTCAGTTTTGTATAGTTTCCATGTGTCGCTGAGAAAAATGTATATTCCTTTCTGTGTCCATTCAATTTTTTGCAAAAGTCTATCATCCCTAATTTTTCTAGGATTCTATTTACCTCCTTAAATTTATTTTGTGGTTCAATTTATCTATTTCTGAAAGACCAAAGTTGGGATCCCCCACCAGCAATAGTTTTGCTGTCTAATTCTTCTTGCCGCTCTCTTAACTTTTCCTCTATGAATTTGGATGTTATATCAATCGGTGCATATATGTTTAATATTGGTATTATTGCACTATCTATGGTACCTTTAAGTAGGATGTAGTTTCCTTCCTTATCTCTTTTAAGAAGATCTATTTTTGTTTTTGCCTGATCTGAGATCAGGATTGCTACCCTTGCTTTTTTTTTTTTTTAATCTCAGCTGAAGCATAATAGATTCTGCTCCAGCCTTTTTACTTTTACTCGAAATGTATCACTATGCTTTAAATGAATTTCTTGTAAACAACAAATTGTAGCATTCTGGCTTTTAATCCAGTCTGCCAACCATTTCTGTTTTATGGGAGATTTTATCCCATTCACATTTACAGATAAAATTCCTATCTCTGCATTTCCTGCCATCTTAAAATATTCGCATTTTAAAGGAAAACATGAGAAATAAAAAAACCCTATCTAGTAAAAGATATATATTCTGTTAAACAGATAATCTCAGAATTAAAAAAAAAACACTAGCAGTAGTGAAGAATTGGAAAGACCTCTCAAAGATGAGATTTGAGCTGAGTATTAAGATATCCAAGGAAACCAGAAAGAAGAATATTCCAAGATAATGTAAGACTAGAGAAAACATAAGGAATTAGAATTTAGTGTCATATATGAGGCTCAGTAAGAGGGCCACGGTAACTGAACTATAGAGTATGTGTAAGAAAATAAAAGTATAAGCGCAGTGTGAGGTGAGAGAGCTCATAGCATTTTCATTAATTGATACACAGAGTATCAGAAGAAAGCTAACAGAGAAATTGATAATGATATAGGCCATCTTCAAAAGAAGGCAACCTATAATGTTTAGATTAATACCCTATTTTTATTTACTTTGTTTTGTAGAGATGATGTGATTTTTTTTCCAATTGATCTGAATTTCACATTACAAATCCACCAAGATGGCAGAATGAAGACAAGACTTTCTGTGACCTCCTCTGACCTAAAGCAACAGCAGATTAAGCCTCTGCACTCATTTTGGAGTCAAGCCCCCCCCCCCGAATATTTGGAGTACCACACATTCCCGAAAATAGTTACCTTGGAGGATCTTTGGAACAGATGTTTGTGAACAGATGTCAAGCAGGGGGACAGTTTGACAAGCTCAGAGAGCAGGACAGACAGGGCATGAAGCCGACCAGGACAGATAGTGTGGCAGTTTCTAAGCACCTAGATAGTTTCTGTGAGCCTCTTAGACTACTCTGCCCTGGTTGCAAGTAGGTGCTTTGGCAGATCTGCCTTTTGTAAAAGGTAGATTGTAAACCACTGAGAACCCTGGACCTGGCCCAATTGTCCAGCACCTGAAGTCAATCAGCCAAATGGCCCCAGGGCAAATTAGAGTAGCTGTTGCTCCTTTGCTTTAAACAGACCTCAAGCTTTAAAAAAAAGAATAGAAAAAAAGACATCTTACTATAGAAAGCTTTTATGGAGAGAGAGAAGAACAGATCTCAGATCTTAAGGTTCATAAAGGTAAAGCAATACCAGAGGAATCCACAAAGGAAGACATTATATGGTCCCCATTTTACAAGGCTTTCCTGGACGATTGCAGAAGGAATCTCAAAAGAGAGTTAGAAGAAAAATGAGGAAATGAAATGAGATAATTGCAAGAAGTAATGGGAAAAACATATAATGCTCTACAAAAGAAATAGGCAAAAGACACCAATTCACTGAAAAACAAAATTGGTGAAATGGAAAAAGAATGCAATGAACAAAAATATTCAACTGGCCAATTACAAAAGGAGCTATAAAAGGTAACTGAAGAAAATAATAGACTAAAAATTAGAATTGAACAAATGGAAGTTAATGAATCTATAAGACTTGAAGAATCAGTAAAAAAAAAACCAAACAAAATGAAAAAATAGAAGAAAATATGAAATATATCCTAGGAAAAACAACTGACCTGGAAAATAGATCTAGAAGAGACAATCTCAAGACTATGTGACTTCCTGAAAGCCATGATGGAAAAAAAAGAATCTAGACAATATCTTACAGGAAATCATGAGAGAAAACTGCCCGGATGTTTTAGAATCAGAAGGTAAAATAGCCACTGAAAGAACCCACTGATTACCTCCTGAAAGAGACCCCAAAATTAAATCTCCAAAGAATATCATGGCTAAATTCCAGGACTATTGCAGCAAGGAAAAGATATTGCAAGCAGCTAGAAAGAAATAATTCAAATACTAAGGAATTGTAATTAGAATCACCCAGGATCTGTCAGCTTGCACCTTAAATGATCAAAAGGCCTGGAATCTGATATTCCAAAAGGCAAAGGAACTTGGCTTACAGCCAAGAATAAGCCATACAGCTAGAAAAATCATTATCTTCTAGGGAAGAAGATGGATATTTAATGATATAAGTGAATTTACCTATTTCTAATGAAAAGACAAGATCTGAACAATGACCTCCAAATACAGAACTAAAGAGAAGCATAAAAAGGTAAAAAGAAAAGAACTCTTGAGAACTATATTTCTATTATGCGTATACTCAGAGAATGAGGTAATAATTTTATTTTACTTCGATAATATGAAAAAGAAACTAGAGGTGTAAGGGGGATCATACTGGAAAAAGAGGGAAAAGGCGGTAAAACAAGGTAAAAAAGGAGGTAAAAATAAGGTAAAATCTCATGAAGAGGCAAAGAAAACCTAATATAATTGCGGGAAAAAAGGGAAGGGGAATGAGCATTGGGTGAATCTTATTCTCATCAGATTGGTCTCTAAAAGAGAATATCAGACACATTCTGTTTCACAGAGAAACTTATTCCTCCTTATAGGGAAGTAGGAGGGAAAGGAGGAAAAGAAAGGGATAGACTAATAAAAAGGAAAATAGAGGAATTAGGGTAAATGTATAAAAAGGGGGAAGGATTATAAAGGGGGGGACTGTTTGAGGGAGATGGTCATCAAAAGCAAAATACAGGGAGGGGGTAAAGGAAAAAGGGGAAAGGAAAGAGAAAAACAAACATAACTTGGGTAAATGATATGGCAGGAAATGCAGAATTAGTTGTTTTAACTGAGTGAATGGGATGAACTCTCCCATAAAAAGGAAGTAGAGAGCATTCTGGATTAAAAGCCAGAATCTTACAATATGTTGTTTACAGGAAACACATCTAAAGCATGGAGATACATACTGAGTGAAGGTAAAGGGCTGGAGCAGAGTCTATTATGCTTCAAGTGAACAAAACAAACAAACAAACAAACAAAAAACAAACAGGGGTAGCAATCCTGATCTCAGATCAAGTAAAAGTAAAGATAGATCTAATTAAAAGATAAGGTTACCATTGATAATGAAGCAATATTAATACTAAACATATATGCACCAAGTGGTTTAACATCGAAATCCCTAGAGGAGAAGTTAAGAAAGATGCAAGAAGAAATTGACAGCAAAACTATACTAGTGGAGGATTTCAACCTTGCTCTCAAAATTAGATAAATCAAACCACAAAATAAATAAGAAAGAAGTTAAGGAGGTAAACAAAATGTTAGAAATGTTAGGTAATATAAGTCATTGGTGAAAATTGAATGGAGACAGAATGGACTTTACTTTTTTTTCTCAGTGGTTCATGGGACTTATACAAAAATTGACCATGTGTTAGGGCATAAAAACCTCAAAACCAAATTGCAGAAAGGCAGATATAGTAAATGCATTTTTTCAGATCATGATGCAATAAAAACCACATGGAATAAGGCCAGGAGAAAATAGACCAAAAGTCAATTGGAAATTAGACAATCTAATCCTAAAGAATGAATGCATGAAACAGCAAATCATAGACACAACCAATAATTTCATCCAGGAGAATGACAATAATGAGACAACATACCATAATTTGTAGGATACAGCCAAAGTGGTTATAAGGGGTAATTTTTATCTCTAGATGCTTACTTGCATAAAATAGAGAAAGAGAATATCAATGAATTGGACTTACAATTAAAAAGTTAGAAAAAGAACAAATTAAAAACCCTCAATTAAATACCAAATTGGAAATTCTGAGAATAAAAGGGGAATAAAATTGAAAATAAAAAAAATTATTGAATTAATAAATTAAACTAAGAGTTGGTTTTATGAAAAAATCAACAAAATAGATAAGCCTTTAGATAATTTAATTAGAAAAAGGAAAGAGTAAAATCAAATTGTGAGTCTCAAAAATGAAAAGGGAGAACTTTCTACCAATGAAGAAGAAATTAGAGCAACAATTAGGAATTATTTTGCCTAACTTTCTGCCAATAAATTTGATAATCTAAATGAAATGGAGGAATAT